>OX336388.2:1885040035-1885346304 GCA_946902985.2 Meconema thalassinum
TTGACGATCGAAACTGGTCATCCCAGTGTAATAATTAATCTCATGTAATTTATTTCTGGTTCAGGGAACAACAGACTTTAAAATTTGATTACAATCGTGTTGACCGACTGAAAATCATTTACATTTCATAAATAGATGCCATCGCGCAAGCTTCGTTCCCCTGAATGTATGGCATTACCAAACGAGGCCCTTGTAGCAACTCAGCATGGATGGTCTGTAGATGAGAAATCTGCTGTGTCCGTTGGCCATGAGGGTAATCTTGGCTCGCCTGACTTCTCATCAAAGAGATTCGTATATGCTGTTTGATGCAACACAGACCTAACCTCAGTCGTTTCCCAACGCGATGTGGTCAAAGCATCAGTTTCCGGATGCAAGCACAGTGCTTCAAAGCAGTTCTAGAGGAACGGCTTTATTGAAGAGGACGATCATTGTGGTTAGGCTTCTTCTCGATACACGCGTAAGTCATCCAAGTTTCATAGCCGGTATTCTGACTGATAAAACAGGGCGGAGGGTGGGATACGTTTGCTAATCACTAGAGCTTCACGCCTTGCCTTTGAACTTCAATTCTCTTTGCCTTGCAAGTTATTTACCAAACAGCTCATGACTAGCTACAAAATCTTTGGGATTATGGTCCTGCAATAATTACAATAGTAATAATAATAATATCATTTGGAACAAGTAGCTCAGTGAATATCTATATAGCCTTTTTGCCTCTATCAACATACAAAATTTAAGTTTGATTGCTGCAATAGATTCGTAAATATTGAGAACCGTGTAAATATTTCGGATGGTCGTCATGTTGGAATTTTATGTATAGGACTTAGAGTTATGTACTATTACATGAAGATTATTGTGTAGGTGATTTATTCAAACTTCAATCGCATGATTAGGATACAAGAAGTAAAAACGAGATTTTTAAATTTCGCTCAACCTATATCTTGTGGTTATGAAAATAATTAAATTAATTAGATTACAGTAGATTAAAATTTATATAAGCATATAACGTACCAAGTTTCACTGCGCTCGGATGGTTACATCGCGAGAAACGTCCATTTGAATATTTAAATTTCGTGTTACCGCCATGTTGGATTTGTGCTAACCAGGTTATTTAACGTCCCATAGGTGAATTTATGTTTATAGCCTCTATACACATACAAAATTTCAGTTTGATTGCTGTCATAGATTAATAGATATTGAGAACCGTCTAAATATTTCGGATGGTCGCCATGTTGGATTTTAATACATGTAGGCCATAGAGTTACGTTCTATTAGATGAGGATTATTGTGTACGTTCATTATTCAAACGTTGATTTCGATTGCATGATTAGAACACAACAAATAGAAACTTAATTTTGAAACTTCGCGCAACCGCCATCTTTAGGATATGTAAACAATTGAACTAAATTAGATGTCAGTGTTATTGAAATGTGTATAGTCATTTGCTGTACCAAGTTTCACTGAGTTCGGATGGTTAAATCGCGAAAAAAGTCTATTTAAATGTTTCAACTTCGCCTGGTTGCCATGTTCATTTTGTAGTTAACATAGGTTAACTTAGTGCCCTCTGCTACCGTACAAAATTTCAGGGTGATATGAGTAATAGTTTCGTAGATATAGAATGCCGGTGAAATATTTCGCACAGCCACCATGTTTGATTGATGAGACGTAATAAAATTTGAATGGCACGGTCAAAGTCGGCCAAAATAGTACTGTGACTTTACCGAATTTCATTGAAATCGCTCCAGCAGTTTAGAAGTTATTAGGAGACACACACACACGGACGCACACACATACACACACACACATACACACACGGACAAGGTGATCTCAAAAGCCTGTTTTTTTTTTTCATAAATGAAAATTGGCTAAAAACGCAATACATGGAAGTATCCACTCGTTATCTAAAGGCTAAATTCGGCAAAATTCATCAAGTAAATGAATGCAAGAATTTAGGAGAAGTAATTCAGCCATCTGGATTGAATCGTGAGGCAAACAAAGAGAGAATTACACAATTACAGAAGGTCTATAGAATCACCTGGAACAGATATAACAAATAAATCAATATTGAAGAACGCAAAATTAAGACATTACACCACAGTAATCAAACCTGAATCACTATATGCCTCGGAAACTTTGATCATTGGATGCAGACCTCTCATTAAAGTCGTATAGCAATAAGAAAGGAAAATATTGAGGGCAATCCTTGGTCCAGTCTGCTCAGAAGGAAATCTGGAAGAAACAGAAGTCTCAGGAGCTTTATCAGCAAATTGAATAGATCGCTGACACTTTCAGGAAAAGGCGATTGAAGTTCTACGGCCACACTAAAAGGATTCTCAAACTTGCTCTCTCAATGAAAGTCAAGAACAACTGGCTTAGTGAAATCTTCAAGAAATTGGCATTACAGAGAAAATTTTACAAAATCGACTCCAGTCAGAACATTAATCAATGACCATAATTTCTCTGAGAAAATTACTACCAGGACCAGGAAATCATGGACGGAAGAACGGAGAAATATATTCAGTGGCCAGATAAAGAGATTTGGGGAGAAGAAGAAAACATAATTAGCAAAATAAGTTCTATCGCGCTCCACAGATGGGCATAACGATGTAAATATAATAATATTAATAGCTAATGGACTGGCTAAGTTTAAACATCCGATCTCGTGGGATCTCCGAAGTTAACCAATATTGGGCATGGTCACAAAGATGACCGGTTCTGGGGAAACCACGTGCTATTGTAAGAGGAAGGAAAGGAACTGGCCACCCTACCCTAATTAAAAGCTGGCTCTTCGTAGGTCCAAACCAGCCTATGGACTGAAAACCTTCTTTCAATTTAATCAATCGATTGATCAATTCATTAATTATGGTATACTGTATTGGCTTTCACGCCCAGTGAATTAAAACTCAGCAATTTTTCTAGGTTTGTGTCATATCTTGTGTGGGGTTTCGCCTAGGACACCAAGCTGGCTCATCGGCGGGCTCTTGGTGTCCCCGCCCGGACCCCCACTGGAGTAGCGAACTGCGCGCTTCCTCCCTTTATATAGAGTGCAACTGCACCACTTTACTGCGAGAACTAAAAGCTCAAGCAGCCTTAACCTCCCTATGGAGGCTTCCAAAAAGATGGTATAGGGTAAACCTTGGTTATTTCGTTACATTGATTATTTCGTGGTATTTTTTTAACTTTTCCTCACGCAGTAACCAACCGTACTAGCAGTGCCAAATTTCTCTCATAGATGGCATGAAATGTCGTGTTTCTAAATTCACCACGCTAGGCTTTGTCCTTGAGTGCTGGTTGACTGAGTGAGTCTTTGTGCTTGTTGAGGGGATAGCCTATCTGCAGTGCATTAATCGCAGCAGAATCGGTGTGCTTATTTCACAACAGATAATTGGAGATAAATGAAAGGTAAGAGTCTATGATTTCGTATAACAAACAATTGTACATTACTGGAATTTTTGACAAAGTTAGATATTTTTTACATTATTTGTTTCCACAGTACCACCTTAGCTTTGCCGGCAGAATTCTTAGCATTTTATAACTAGTTTTTACCGCGCTCCGCACCGTTCCAATATGTTAGCCGTTAAGTGTCCTTAAAATTACAAAATTAGTCATTCAATAATCAAATAGAGTAGTAAATTTAAAAGACTTCATTTTGCAATATATACTACAGTAAATTAACATATCACGAATTAACCAATTTGTCACGAAGTTACCATACCATGTTTTCTTCTTTTCATCAGATGCCTCCTAAATATCGACAGTACGAAAAGCAGAATTTGTTTAAAGCGGCAAAGCGGGTAAGAGAGGAAAACTTATCTTTGTATAGGGCATCTAAGGAATGTAATGTGCCATGGTCTACCCTGAAGGATTTTATTAAAAGGACTGAAGGAGAAGATGACGTAACAGAATGCATGACAAAATTGGGGAAACCATTTGCTTTGCCCGTAGAAATGGAACAAAAAATTTATAAATACATCCTCTCCATGCAAGAATTGGGATTCGATCTGACGGTCATAGAGATTCGGAAGTTGGCATATAAATTAGCTGTATCAGTGGGTAGGAAGCACCCATTTAGTGAAGAAGAACAGGCTGCTGGTGAATGGTGGTGGAAGGATTTTAGTACTCGGTATGGACTAACACTAAGGGTGCCAGAAAATATTGCAGCCTATAGATCATCGATGTCGAATAGGTTGATTCTTAATGATTTCTATGACAGACTGGGAACTTTACTTAGAGATCTGAAAATAGAAAATAAACCACATCTGATTTGGAACTGTGATGAGACAGGGCTCTCGTATGTTGTTAAACCGGCCAAGATTGTTACAGCAATTGGTAGAAAATACATCTACAGAAGAACCTACGCTGATCGTGGTGAAAACCACACCATGTTAGACTGTGCCAGTGCTAGTGGTCACTGGATACCACCTATGGTGATTTTTAAGGGTGTTAGAATGACAGAAGATCTCCTCAACAATACTATTCCAGGAAGTCTCTTGAAGCTTTCTCCGAAGGAATGGATAAACAGTGAACTCTTTTTGGAATGGTTCCATCACTTCATATCCTCAATACCACCTTTGAGACCTGTAATCCTGGTGATGGATTCACATGGATCCCATGTTTCAGAAGATGTAATTAACCTAGCCAAGAAGAACAAGGTGTTCCTCCTGACTTTTGCTTCACACACTACCCACCTTCTGCAACCTCTAGATGTTGGTGTCTACCGACCATTCAAACTGGCATGGGGCAAATCTCTGAATAGCCACATGGCTAAAAATCCAGGTCATAAGCCTCGAAGATCGGACTTTCACAGGTTGATGAAGCCTGCTTTTTACAGTGCATTCAGCCCGGAGACAATAATATCGAGCTTCAGAAATACAGGGATCTATCCCTTCAATCCTAGCGCAGTGACAGATGGGGCTGTGACTGATCAGCCGAATGAAAATGCTGTAACAGCAGATCAGCAGCGAGACAAACATCCAGCAGAAGAGGAATTGCTTGCTTTGCCAGTCCACGAGAAGAACAAAAGCAAGCAGAGCAGGCAGAGAGATGGCAGGGCGAAATGTCTAACTCCAATTCAGGAACTAGCACCACAAGGAGCCAGAGGTAAGCATTTTTCTTAATTTTAATGCTCATTTTCACACTTTATTATTAAATCAGTATTTTGATTGAAATATTAATTTTACAGGCAGGTCAAAAAAGGATGGCAAGGAATATGTTTCACTACCAAGCACCTCGGGCGTGACAAAAAAGAAGAAGAAGGTTGATGACTGGGATTGTGGATCTTGTGGTTGCAGTTATTCTGAGGATGTAAAGAATACATCTGGGGCTTAGTGGTTTCAGTGCAGTTTCTGTTTGATCTGGAATCATTCGAAATGCCAGCACACATTTGAAGAGAATGACGATGCCTTCATGTATGATGGATGTCAGATCAGGTCTGATGAAGACTGAATAAACAGTAATTAGTCTAGAACTATGTTGTTTATAAAAGGGTATAATTATCTCTCAAACTTGTTTTGTTTTTCTCATTACTGTTCTTATAAATATATTTAAATATTGGATTTATGACCTATTTCAATAAATGTGTATTATAAGTTTTCGTTGCATTCCTTAATATATTTATTTAACTATCACGAAATTATCAAGGTGTTGTCACGATATTGCCAATGATATCACGAAATAACCAAAATATTCCATTCAAGACTCAACTGATTTTAAATCGAATTTATCCTTGATGCTTTGCGCACCAACATTGTAGCTTCATGAAAAGTAACTCATAAAATTTTGAATTATTTTCTTACCCCTTTAAAAGAAATAATCCTAAAATTATCACGAAATTACCCAGGTTTACCCTATTGGTTTTCCCGCCCCTTCCCCCCACCCCCCGGCGGGGACACCAAGAGCCCGTTGATGACCCAGCTTGGTGTCCTAGGCGAAACCCCACACAAGACACGGCACAAACCTAGAAAAATTGCTGAGTTTTAATTCATTAATTAATTCAATCATTTTAATTAATGGAATTTTTTTAGTATTCAGGCTGATTATTGCATACTTCAATGCTTGTGAGTGGAGACTGATCAGGTAACATTTCGAATAGGAACACATGTACAGTACTCGCTAGTGACTAGATCTACTTGTAAAAGAAATACGATAATGAATATATACGCCGAATGAATTAAAACTTGCATGCAAATATGCCTTTAAAATGTGAAAATGTAAACTAAATTGCAAAAGAAATATGTACTTAAATGATACTTGAGTTCATTAACGCCTTTATGATTATCTACGATTATTATCCTCCCGATCACCTTTAAAATCCTCTCAAGGGTGCCTTTACACTGAATAGAGACCACTCTGGACGAATAACTAGGACAATACCAAGTAGGGTTTAGGGAAGGCCACTCCTGTATCGAATAAATATTCAACTTGAAGTCAATACTCAACCACGGTATGTTTGGTGGTGAGAAATTTGTAGTGTAGACTTCAAACAGCCTTCCATTCGGTGATAACGAGATCTTGGATAAAATCATTGCGAAATTTGGGGTAAAAAAATCAAATATAATCAAAGAGACATGCATAACCTCGAAGGTGAAAGACATTCTTGGGGGTATTTGTCGCAACTGTTTTAAATTACGACTGGCGTAAATATTTGGCATTTACGCAACAACCGTTGATGGTGTTTGACAATGTTTGGCAGTCTTTGACAGAGTAAGCTTCTCGTCGTGTTTTAATTGCAATTTAATTTCGTTCTCCTGTGTCTATTACTCATTCATATGGCGACGGCTTAAAGTATTGAAGAAAACTAATTTTAGCGGAAGTTTATAGCAGTGTAGGTCTATCGTGATTTTCCTGAACTGTGCAAGGTGAAAAGTCATGAGTAAAAAAAACAGAAATAAGAAAGATATGGCGTACGAGAAGCTGGTGGAAAAAAATAAAGAAATCACCCCCAAAGCACATAGTGCGGTTCACACCAAACTTAACGTCCATCGTACTTCCTACTGACGAGAACTAAAGGAAGTGAAGGACATCTGAGGCCATTCGAATGTAGTTTTTTAGTCAGTAGCAGAATATAATCTAAGCTCTGGAACCAAACAGTCATGACTAAATGTACATTCATTTTCATCAAGCAATTATTCACCCACACTCTCTGCTTACTTTTCCGTTTTAGGTTTCTCCTTCTCCGCCAAACCACCCATAAGAATCGCGGCAAAACATTCACCTGTGACAGACATCTTCTTTAGAGAACACCACAAAAGGAATGAGATTTGCACAAGCTGCTGGAAGGTGTATGTACCAATGTTGCACAAACACGGTACTTGCGCAAATTGTTTGATCAAGCATGGGGTCTTTTAAAATAAGGCGATAGACTATCCCCGCTCCTATTCAACTGTGTACTTGAGAACATGGAATTCTGAACTTGAACGTCAAGGGATAACTCCAATCTACCATGGGAGATATGCAGGGGGGATTAAAGTTAACTGCCTGGCTTTGCTATCTGGAAGCCCCACGGTCGCAACAATGCAGATTAACATCTTGGAACGAATCACAAGCCAAACAGGGCTGAGGATATCAGCAGAAACAAGATGTTCAGTAAAGAACATGTGACCTACTTTCTCTTAAATGTTTGGGCATAGGCCTAGTTATAACTCTTTGTCCTTATCAAGGTGCATAATTGAGTGTTCTAATGATGAACGTTAAGAATTGTACCCTGTTTCAGAATCCTCGTTTACTAAGTTTCCTTGTATCTCCGCTCTTCCATCCAGAGGAATTGATTCTAATATTATAAAAGAACGTCCATTCTCCTTGTTATCTAGTGCCTTCTTCAGAGTGAGACTATATGCTAGCTTATTTTAATATTTATTACTCTAATAAATACCTACAGTAGTGGCTACGCGGGCTAAAGCGCTGCGTTAGGTCAAGGGGCCAAGCTCCCTGCTGACTCGGTAGACGCGTGGGTTCGAGCCCCATCGTCGGCTGTCCTTGAAATGGTTTTCCGTGGTTTCCCATTTTCAACACCAGGCAAATGCTGGGAAAGTACCTTCTGACAGGCCACGGCCGCTTCCTTCCACATCCTTGCCCAGTTTCATTCATCTTCATCCATTCCATCTCTCATCCCGACGCGCCGGTCGCCCACGGGCGTCGACTAGAAAGACTTGCACTCGGCCTCTCAGGAGGCTACACGACAAAAAAAAACTCTAATAAATAGTGGACTATCGATATTAATGTCTTATATATTCAAGATGGTTTATGCGTGCTATATGCAGTGTGATAGGCCTATGACTAATGCTAGCGAAGTATCTTATATGATACTACTCTCTTGCGATGCTTCCTGTTCTACTAGTTGCGCAAATGAATCCTCAGTTATTGATTTTGAAGTTTTAATAGTAAGCTCAACCACCATCTTGGATATATGACGAGGCAGTTCTTTTGTCTTGGGCACATAAAGCCCATATATGGTGCTATTCAATTCTAATTTAAGATTGTATTTCTAAAATATAGTTATTTATTTTATATTCCATAATTTCAAGAGAACGTTCATGGCATACTACTTAGAAAGGTTTTTGATAACGTTGATTGGAGTAAGTTGTTTGGCATTTTGAAAACGATTGGAATACAGTATGGGAATGGGATAGTGATCTACAATCTATAGAGAAACCAGACAGCAGTTAATCGAGCCGAAGGGTATGAGAGAGAAGCTGGTATTCAGATAGTTGTAAGACAAGGCTGCAACTTATCATCCATACTTTTAAATCTATACAGTGAACAAGCAATGAAAGAAATTAATAAATATTTTTAAGTAGGAGTATAGATTCTGTTGTGACTGGACTTCTTGTTTATATGTGTTTTACTGTGTTAATTATCCCTCCCAGTGCACAGAGTATTCGGTTACTATACGTTGGCTGCTCTGTTAAGACCAACGCGGTCAAGCAGTGGCAAGAATGAAGGTAGATGGCTATTGTTGACATTCTCAATACACATGGAACATGGGCATACCGGCTAGCGTATTCGTGCACGTTCCCGTGGCATCACAGAAATGCCTTATTCAGTGTTGAATAATATTGTGTTTGTACATAGTTTTGAATATAGTTCGTTCCATGTATCGCTTATCAGGTGTGTTTCGGTATTTGATCCCTTGCCTCGTGAACCTGCACCACCACTGGCCTAATACAGTATATGCTACCAGAGAAATTGTGTCCCCAACATATTGGACCTCCAGGGCCGGATGCGAGAGTATGTTTAAATACGTGGAGTGCGTGTCGGTACCGGTATATGATTCCTTGCCTCGTGAACCTGCACCACCACTGGCCTAATACAGTATATGCTACCAGAGAAATTGTGTCCCCAACATATTGGACCTCCAGGGCCGGATGCGAGATTATGTTTAAATACGTGGAGTGTGTTTCGGTACCGGTATTTGATTCCTCGCCTCGTGAACCTGCACCACCACTGGCCTAGTACAGTATATGCTACCAGAGAAATTGTGTCCCCAACATATTGGACCTCCAGGGCCGGATGCGAGATTATGTTTAAATACGTGGAGTGTGTTTCGGTACCGGTATATGATTCCTTGCCTCGTGAACCTGCACCACCACTGGCCTAATACAGTATATGCTACCAGAGAAATTGTGTCCCCAACATATTGGACCTCCAGAGCTGGATGCGAGATTATGTTTATATACGTGGAGTGTGTTTCGGTACCGGTATTTGATTCCTTGCCTCGTGAACCTGCACCACCACTGGCCTAATACAGTAATGCTACCAGAGAAATTGTGTCCCCAACATATTGGACCTCCAGGGCCGGATGCGAGATTATGTTTAAATACGTGGAGTGTGTTTCGGTACCGGTGTATAATTCCTTGCCTCGTGAAGCTGCACCACCACTGGCCTAATACAGTATATGCTACCAGAGAAATTGTGTCCCCAACATATTGGACCTCCAGGGCCGGATGCGAGATTATGTTTAAATACGTGGAGTGTGTTTCGGTACCGGTATTTGATTCCTTGCCTCGTGAACCTGCACCACCACTGGCCTAATACAGTATATGCTACCAGAGAAATTGTGTCCCCAACATATTGGACCTCCAGGGCCGGATGCGAGATTATGTTTAAATACGCGGAGTGTGTTTCGGTACCGGTATATGATTCCTTGCCTCGTGAACCTGCACCACCACTGGCCTAATGCAGTATATGCTACCAGAGAAATTGTTTCCCCAACATATTGGACCTCCAGGGCCGGATGCGAGATTATGTTTAAATACGTGGAGTGTGTTTTGGTACCGGTATTTGATTCCTTGCCTCGTGAACCTGCACCACCACTGGCCTAATACAGTATATGCTACCAAAGAAATTGTGTCCCCAACATATTGGACCTCCAGGGCCGGATGCGAGATTATGTTTAAATTCGTGGAGTGTGTTTCGGTACCGGTATTTGATTCCTTGCCTCGTGAACCTGCACCACCACTGGCCTAATACAGTATATGCTACCAGAGAAATTGTGTCCCCAACATATTGGACCTCCAGGGCCGGATGCGAGATTATGTTTAAATACGTGGAGTGTGTTTCGGTACCGGTATTTGATTCCTTGCCTCGTGAACCTGCACCACCACTGGCCTAATACAGTATATGCTACCAGAGAAATTGTGTCCCCAACATATTGGACCTCCAGGGCCGGATGCGAGATTATGTTTAAATACGTGGAGTGTGTTTCGGTACCGGTATTTGATTCCTTGCCTCGTGAACCTGCACCACCACTGGCCTAATACAGTATATGCTACCAGAGAAATTGTGTCCCCAACATATTGGACCTCCAGGGCCGGATGCGAGATTATGTTTAAATACGTGGAGTGTGTTTCGGTACCGGTATTTGATTCCTTGCCTCGTGAACCTGCACCACCCCTGGCCTAATACAGTATATGCTACCAGAGAAATTGTGTCCCCAACATATTAGACCTCCAGGGCCAGATGCGAGATTATGTTTAAATACGTGGAGTGTGTTTCGGTACCGGTATTTGATTCCTTGCCTCGTGAACCTGCACCACCACTGGCCTAATACAGTATATGCTACCAGAGAAATTGTGTCCCCAACATATTGAACCTCCAGGGCCGGATGCGAGATTATGTTTAAATACGTGGAGTGAGTTTCGGTACCGGTATTTGATTCCTTGCCTCGTGAACCTGCACCACCACTGGCCTAATACAGTATATGCTACCAGAGATATTGTGTCCCCAACATATTGGACTTCCAGGGCCGGTTGCGAGATTATGTTTAAATACGTGGAGTGTGTTTCGGTACCGGTATTTGATTCCTTGTCTCGTGAACCTGCACCACCACTGGCCTAATACAGTATATGCTACCAGAGAAATTGTGTCCCCAACATATTGGACCTCCAGGGCAGGATGCGAGATTATGTTTAAATACGTGGAGTGTGTTTCGGTACCGGTATTTGATTCCTTGCCTCGTGAACCTGCACCACCCCTGGCCTAATACAGTATATGCTACCAGAGAAATTGTGTCCCCAACATATTAGACCTCCAGGGCCAGATGCGAGATTATGTTTAAATACGTGGAGTGTGTTTCGGTACCGGTATTTGATTCCTTGCCTCGTGAACCTGCACCACCACTGGCCTAATACAGTATATGCTACCAGAGAAATTGTGTCCCCAACATATTGGACCTCCAGGGCCGGATGCGAGATTATGTTTAAATACGTGGAGTGTGTTTCGGTACCGGTATTTGATTCCTTGCCTCGTGAACCTGCACCACCACTGGCCTAATACAGTATATGCTACCAGAGAAATTGTGTCCCCAACATATTGGACCTCCAGGGCCGGATGCGAGATTATGTTTAAATACGTGGAGTGTGTTTCGGTACCGGTATTTGATTCCTTGCCTCGTGAACCTGCACCACCACTGGCCTAATACAGTATATGCTACCAGAGAAATTGTCCCCCCAACATATTGGACTTCCAGGGCCGGATGTGAGATTATGTTTAAATACGTGGAGTGTGTTTCGGTACCGGTATTTGATTCCTTGTCTCGTGAACCTGCACCACCACTGGCCTAGTACAGTATATGCTACCAGAGAAATTGTGTCCCCAACATATTGGACCTCCAGGGCCGGATGCGAGATTATGTTTAAATACGTGGAGTGTGTTTCGGTACCGGTGTATGATTCCTTGCCTCGTGAACCTGCACCACCACTGGCCTAGTACAGTATATGCTTCCAGAGAAATTGTGTCCCCAACATATTAGACCTCCAGGGCCGGATGCGAGATTATGTTTAAATACGTGGAGTGTGTTTCGGTACCGGTATATGATTCCTTGCCTCGTGAACCTGCACCACCACTGGCCTAGTACAGTATATGCTTCCAGAGAAATTGTGTCCCCAACATATTGGACCTCCAGGGCCGGATGCGAGATTATGTTTAAATACGTGGAGTGTGTTTCGGTACCGGTATTTGATTCCTTGTCTCGTGAACCTGCACCACCACTGGCCTAGTACAGTATATGCTTCCAGAGAAATTGTGTCCCCAACATATTGGACCTCCAGGGCCGGATGCGAGATTATGTTTAAATACGTGGAGTGTGTTTCGGTACCGGTATTTGATTCCTTGCCTCGTGAACCTGCACCACCACTGGCCTAATACAGTAATGCTACCAGAGAAATTGTGTCCCCAACATATTGGACCTCCAGGGCCGGATGCGAGATTATGTTTAAATACGTGGAGTGTGTTTCGGTACCGGTATATGATTCCTTGCCTCGTGAACCTGCACCACCACTGGCCTAATACAGTATATGCTACCAGAGAAATTGTGTCCCCAACTTATTGGACCTCCAGGGCCGGATGCGAGATTATGTTTAAATACGTGGAGTGTGTTTCGGTACCGGTGTATGATTCCTTGCCTCGTGAACCTGCACCACCACTGGCCTAGTACAGTATATGCTTCCAGAGAAATTGTGTCCCCAACATATTAGACCTCCAGGGCCGGATGCGAGATTATGTTTAAATACGTGGAGTGTGTTTCGGTACCGGTATTTGATTCCTTGTCTCGTGAACCTGCACCACCACTGGCCAGATAAATTGCGTCCCCAACAGATTCAAGGAGAAATAATTTCAACACTGAAGCGGCCCATAGACGGTCAATATTATTGTACAATATAGATTGCACAATATTTTGACGGTTACCCCTAGACGTTCAATAATATTGTGCAATAATTTTGTGTGCGCAATAACTTGAATCGTGTGAAGGCAATATTGAAGGTTGCGCAATATTTTGCGCAAACACGACCACAGACGTACAACCTCAATGGCAGTATGTTGTGCAACCTCCACACAACAGCAAAATCAGTCTCCACCAGAGTTTTATGGTTCGTGTCCTATGTCCATCTTGCTGATGGAAGCAGTAGGTGTTTCTTGACCTGCAACGAACTTCATTTCCTCGGAATACCATAGCAGAGATTCATCATACTCCGCACCGGCACCACTTCTCTCAGCATCGCGAATACGTTTCAATTCTTTGCGGAAGTTGGTACGCAAAGATTCTTTTTTTTATCATTTTAAATAATCTAGTCGACTTCGTCGTTACTTTACGGCGACGTCACGAAATGTACCGAGATTGCAATGAGGTGTATGACGTCATAGTACCGCTTGGTGCATGTGTACTGAATTCACTGGTGAGCTCTGGCGTTACGAGACGGCAACGACACGGCGAGCGTGACGTCATCCAGCCAACTCCCTCCTTTCACCGCGCGCTCCAGCTCACCCATGACTTGTAACTTTCTAGCGTTCTGATTGTTTCTTGATCATCTAACATGTCAAGAGTCTTTGGCTTCGAGCGAAGCGAGAACCCTCCAGCCTTTCTAGCATTTTTCAGCATTTGTAGCATTTAAAATGATATAAAGTCCAGTCTTTCAGACTGACTGTCTCTTTTTACCACATGTTGATTTGGCCGCGTCTGGGTATTATTCGCGGTATTTTTCTAAGAGCACATCATACTGCTCCCCCGTTTTGGCGCGATTACTGTATTCCTTGCACTTCACATCCCAAAGAGCCGGAAGGCCAGGATACTCTTCAACAAATTCTAAAATATATTGTTTTTCTGCATTCTTGTCGCTCATGACGACCCGAACTCGACCACTTATGGATACCAACTGACGGGACATTGCGCAATACTGCCAACAGACGGCACAATATTTTCCCGTTTACACAATATATTTTCAGATTTTTAGAAACCACGCAATATATTGCACAACCTTTCAATATCATCTACACACGGTCAATTATATTGCTCAACCCGAAATATTGCGCAATAATATTGACCGTCTATGGGTCGCTTGAGATTTGATGATGACATTGTCGATTCACCTGAGCATTTGAATGAGATTTTAAATGACATAGACTCCGTCTTGAGGAAATAATTCATGATGAAAATCGATAAATGTAAAACAAAAATAATGGAATGAAGTCGAGAAATCATAAATCCTTATCGACGTCAAGTTGGGTCTTGACCACTGGCTGCCGCACCTCTGTCTACAACCCCTGTGACTACATACTACCCTCGTTCAATTCTTCTATCAAGACCACCTCACAGTGTAGTGGCTAGCATTCTACGCTGTCCGAGTTCGATTCCCGGCTCTGCCAAGAAATTCTGGTCTGAGGGCTGCAATGGGGAACACACAGCCTCGTGAGGCAAACTGAGAAGACGAGAGTTCAATTCCCACCTCAGCCATCCTGGAAGTGGTGTTCCGTGGTTTCCAACTTCTACTCCAGGCAAATACCGCGATGTTTCCTAACGTATGGCCACGGCCTCTTCCTTCCCAATTCTCACATGAGTTACGAATGTACACACTAATACAGCCATCATAATAACACAGATTAGCAGATAATATCCCCCCCACACACACACAAAACCTAGTAGACTGGGCTATTTGTCGACGATGTCCAAGCCTTTCAAATGAAACAGCAACAACATCAACAACAATACATCTTGCAATATTCAACAGTTGATATTTAACATACCACCAGCTTAGTGGTTGAGAGCATTTCGACGGAACGGGGCTAATGACTAAGATGTCCCAAGGTCCTAGAATTAACTATTAACAATTTTGTGGAAATCCTAAAGACCTCGCGGCATACCTGTTGATTTAATTCGCACACCTCGACAGTGATGGGCAGCTGCAGAGTCCGGATCTCTGTAGTTCGATTCTCGGCGCTGATAGCGGCCAGCTGAGTGTGGGTTTATCCAAGTTTCACCATACTCCCTCCAGACAAATGCCGGGACAGTACCGGTACTTTATTTCAAGTTCCAGGGCACCTAATAATAAGATGCACACACTACTACAGTCACCACAGAAACACAGGCTATCAGGCAAATAGTAAATATACCTAAAGCCCGGAGATTATGACTAACATGTCCCAAGACCATAAAATGAATGAAACGCAACAGAATACTCCAAGGATTACCGTGTAAAGTTCATTGGTTGTTTAAAGAAAATCTAGTTCTATCATAGTTCGTCAAAATTATGACAAACCATTAAAGGTCGATAACGGACGATTAACAAAATGTTATGCTTCATCAAAGTGTAACAATCCAATGGCATCGCTAACGAGCCATTAAAATTAATTGCTCTGTCTACATACAGTTAACGTCCGACGGTCGATTTACGTGGCATTCCAATCCAAAATGGAGCATGCATTGAATTTCTTTCTCAATGATGTTTTGGAAGACAAGCTAGAAGACTATTGAGGTTGCACTTGCATAGGCTGTCAAAATTAGGCTATATGAACATTTCCAAATTAAATTTTATAAAATTTGTGGTGTTCTTAACTGATCAGTGTTTTTAGTCCATTAATCGAAACGATTAAAAAAAAGTTACAGTCAGTCTGAAAGACTAGACTTTATATCATTTCAAATGACGCATGATACAAATGCTACACATGTTAGAAAGGCAGGAGGGCTTCTCGCTTCGCTCGAAGCCCCAGGACTCTTTCAACAGACTCCATTACCCATTAACTTAGGCTTCCCGCACGGGGAACGGAGAGCGTGAGGTGCACTCAGCTGCATGACGTCACGCGCTCTCTGTCTCCGTATCGCATAACGCCATAGCCCAGGAGTAAACTCAGACTCGATGCATATGCACTGAACAACATGATGACGTCATACGCTCTCTGCCTCCGTATCGCATATCGCCATAGCCCAGGAGTAAAGTCAGACTCGGTGCATATGCACTGAACAACATGATGACGTCATACGCTCTCTGTCTCCGTATCGCATATCGCCATAGCCCAGGAGTAAAGTCAGACTCGGTGCATATGCACTGAACAACATGATGACGTCATACGCACAAGTGCAACCTTAGTACATTTCCTCTCCGTAACCGTAACGCATAACGGTAGACCAAAGCATAACGATGAAGTCGACAAGATCATTTGAAACGATAAAATAGTAGTGTGGTGTAGGAAAAGTAATTGTTTTGCGTAGCACAAAAGCTGTGTATTGTATTACTATTTGCCATTTGGCGCGCTATTGTAAGCTATTGTAAGATTGACAGGTCATTCAAGTTAGCTGATGCTCGTGCCTTTGCTTCAGAAAGATAAAAGCGATAATATCTAGAATATGACTTCCATAATGGTGGAAGAATATTCAGTCCATCTTCCACATCTCGCACGCATAGCGAAACAATTGCTTTGCATTTCAGCTACTTCATTTCCGTGTGAGTGTGTGTTCAGTGAAGCTGGAAATATTGTTACTAAGAGAGAGGCTACCCTTAGTTCTGACTTCTGAGCATGTCTGAAGTCCTGGAGCAAAGAAGTGTGACTGTAACTAACTGTGAACTTCAACTTCAAACTCTTGTGCCATTAAATAATCAATATTAAAAATATAATTTAAATAATAGGCCTATTATTAACTTACAAGCGTTTACATTTATTTATTTTTACCTGAACGCCACCAATACAATTAAAACATAAAATTATATCTACCTCATAGCAAATGTAATTGTAAACATTTTAAAATATATTATTCAAAGATTTTTTATCACTTTAAATGATCCAGTCGTTTCGTTACGTTACGGCGACGTCACGAAATGTACCGAGAATGCACTGAGGTGTGTGACGTCACAGTACCGCTTGGTGCATGTGTACTGAGTTCACTGGTGAACTCTGGCGTTACGAGACGGCAACGACACGGCGAGCGTGACGTCATCCAGTCAGCTCCCTCCTTTCACCGCGCGCTCCAGCTCCCTCATGACTTGTAACTTTCTAGCGTTCTGATTGTATCTTGATCATCTAACATGTTAAGAGTCTTTGGCTTCGAGCGAAGCGAGACGCCTTCAGCCTTTCTAGCATTTTTCAGCATTTGTAGCATTTAAAATGATATAAAGTCCAGTCTTTCAGACTGTCTCTTTTTTCTCGAACTGTTACTGTGTGAAACCGACTAAAATTCGATTAATGGACCGATTAACCGCTTAAGGAAATTTGGTTAACCGATCAAAATTTTTAATCAATTGACAGCTCTAGTAATTTCACAAAGCTTGGCTTGGGATTATTAGCATAACCAATCATAATAGCTTGGCATCAAAAGGGTTAATGGTTAAATGTTCCTCTAGCATCCTCGCAGTTGGGATTTGTCTCTTTCTCTTCCTACCTTTGCTGTAGACCTACACAGACCACAACATCTAATATTTCAACTTGTTCTCTCCAGTGATGTGTGATTTTGAAGTATACTTTATATTGATATAATAATACACGATAATAGTCAGTCTGAAAGACTAGACTCTATATCATTTTAAATGCTACAAATGCTGAAAAATGCTAGAAAAGCTGGAGGCTTCTCACTTCGATCGATGCCAAAATCTCTTGACATGTTAGAAAATTATCAGTATAATACTTATCTTGCTTATCTTGTTTCAAATTACTCGCGAACGGCAAGTGCAAACCAAGGGCAAAGCAGAGCGCGCGGGGACGTGTCCTTTCCATCCAGGTTAAAAACACTTATAGTGGGCGATGTATTGAAGATAGAGATATGCTCTCGCGGACGTTTTTGTAGAACTTTTCATGCTGACCAATTCTTACGCTCATAGTATATTGATATGTTTAACGGTTTGACCAGCGTAAGCTTAAGAAGAGCACGGACGCCAAGTTTGTTTTCGACTTTTTCACTGAAATCGTTACTGCTTGGCTTCCTTTGATCATATATACATTATTTTCTACAGAATCTTTCCTCGAGATATCCTTTACAGAATGGTGAAAACCGCATCAAAATCCATCCAGTGGTTCTCCAGATTATCCGTGACATCCAAGAATCGGGAATTTTTGTCTTATACTAACGAAGTAGAGATTGTCGGGAACACATGCACCAAGCGGTACTATGACGTCATACACCTCAGTGCATCTGGGTGCATTTCGTCCCGTCACCGTAACGTAACGCCAGACCCCAGCGCAACGACGAAGTCGACAAGATCATTTAAAATGATTTTTAAAAAAGCAAGTGCAAACCAAGGTCAAAGAAGGTAGCTGGCTGGATGACGTCACGCTCACCGGAGCGCGCGGGGAAACGAGGAAGCTCAAGCAGTACTATGACGTCACACACCTCCGTGCATTCTCGGTACATTTCGTCCCGTCACCGTAACGTAACACCCGACCCCAGCAACGTCGACATAATCATTTAAAATGATAAAACATTTACCACCTGGCCAGGCGTTGCAACTTGGCCCGGTCAATTACAAAATCTTAGCGAGTGAACAATCGCTTTTTGGCGTTACTGCGCAGATTACATACTTGTTATACTGTAACAATGGAAACGTGATGTGTTAAATACAGTTTCTGCCCCACATTACCCTCCTTACAATAACTATTTTACAATACAATATTTGATGATAATAACATTGTTGATGTTGATTCAATTAGGAACTTGGTGACATCTTGGTCATGTAGCCCCGTGTACTTGGGTGTGTGTGGAATTTTTATCTGATAACCTGTATTGTTGTGATGGCTGAATTAGTGTTTATTTGTAATTCAGGTAAGGATCGTGAAGGAGGCGGCCGTGGTCTTAAGTTAGGAACCATTCCAATATTTGCCTAGAGTAGAAGTGTGAAACCACAGAAAATCACTTCCAGGATGGCTGAGGCGGAAATCGAGCCCATCTTTTCTCAGTTTTGCCTCACCCCGTTCCAGTCCTCAGACCACAATTGCATTTCTTGGCAGAGCCAGGAATCAGGGAGATAGCCAAGAATGCTAGCCGCTACACCAGGAAGTGTTATATGATAATAACAAAACCATTACTATTTGTTGTTACATATTGCAGAGTGAACAGGATGACACTCTCATGCATGCCCCGTTCACTAATTATGAAGCTTAAAAGTCCTTGGTCAATTACAGCCATTATGAATAGATACCTATAATAAAAATGCATCTGTATACTACTGCACAGATAGTAAACGTGCTTTTTACAACTGCTATTAATTTTGCCGTACTCAATACACATTGCCCCTCTCCCCTCCTCATAACCCTTTAGAAGAAGTTTCAAGAATGATTTTTCTCAGCTCAACTCAACTTTGATGTGACATATCACAGGAGTAAATTAGATGAACATGAATAATATGCCCCCTGTCACCCTCAATCATATAAACCCAAAGTATAATGTATTGGCTGAGCCAGGGAATCGAACCCGGGCTTCCGGGGCCGGATAGAGTTTTCAGCTGTGAACGATAGAGAGAGAAAGAAACAACAGTGTTTATAACCTCGGTTATTACTTGCTGCATTGCATTTTCACATTATTACAGCCACTGATGTAAATAGATCTGTCGAACCGTTTCAAGTCATAACAGCAATGCAGGATAATTTCCTGAACAAAATACCCAATGTGCAATCATAAGGCAGGTCAGCTGGCTTCAGAAAATAAAGTAACAACTGTTTTCAAATGTTCCGCCAGAATATCACCGGTTTATTACGCAGCCGTTAGATGTTGCGTCAGTTCCTCGCAACATCAGTTGAAAGATGGCTGCCCGCATGTAAACACGGTCGAACATGTGATTCCGCTTTAACACGTTAAGGTAACCTCAACAGGGGAAATTCATCGACAACGGTGCGAATGTTGTGTCATGGGAACAAATTTGTCACTAATGCATTTCAGGTCGATAAAGGCAGGACGGATATACCAACAGCGGTAGCTACGCTCGCTAACGCGAAGCGCTGGGCCATGAGGCCAAGCTGTCTGCGCGTTCGGTAGCCGTGGGCTTTCCATGGTTTCCCCATTTTCATCTCCAGGCAAATGCTGGGACTGTACCTTCTGACAGGCCACGGCCACTTCCTTCCACATCCTTGCCCCGTTTCATTCATCTTCATTCATTTCATCTCTCATTTACTCCTCTCATGAGGTAACTGACAGGAAAGGCATCCGGCCGTAAAACCCACCCGCCACATAGACTTTCATCGCCGACCCCGTCGAAAAAATCGGGAATAATAAGAGGTAGACATACATACAACGGCAGGACGGATATGCAAGTTGAACAACGATCAGACCTAAGCACGACTATGCTATTTCCATCTCTTTCAACCGTCAAAAAAGCACCTCGGTGGTAACCGCTTCAGCAATGATTCAACTGGTCAGCATGCCGAGGCTTCAGGGTTTGGACGCAGTCCCCTTCCGTGACGGGAAGAATGCCTTGGTGTGCCATTGGAATAAGTGCTTGGATATGTACAGTGATATGCATTGTGTAATCCAACATGTCAATACTATGAAATGATGTTTAATAAAATATTTTAAACGTACATGTTTCGATATGACAATGGTATCTTCATCAGCGTTGATAGTTTAATAGTTAAGCATAGCTTTTCTCCCCTCGTAATCAAATGTTCCGCCAGAAGATCACAGGTTTATTACGCAGACGTTAGATGGTGCGTCAGTTCCTCCATTTCACTTTGTCATGCTAAACCTTAGATCATAAATCCAATAGATGGCTGATGACGTCACTTTGTTGAAACCAACATCTCGATCAGCTGACTAAAGGGAACTGCGGTAGTTTGGAGCACTGAAATACTACACGTGATGATAGAATTGGGTTATTTA
Source organism: Meconema thalassinum (assembly GCA_946902985.2). NCBI lineage: Eukaryota > Metazoa > Arthropoda > Insecta > Orthoptera > Tettigoniidae > Meconema > Meconema thalassinum. The sequence continues at coordinate 1,885,061,097 of OX336388.2, forward strand.
AAGTGAGTTCTATTCATTACCAAGTCAGAATGGTGTATTACTGTGTCGCGTATGGATGTAAGGAGACGTTTAAAACAGGATCGGGCTTTTCTTTCCATACGTATGTTAATTCATTGCTAAATAACCCTAAAATTCTTGACTTAATTACTTGAATTTCTTTAGCCTACGTTTCCTCTTAACTCCGAATCATGAAAGAAAAATAATTAAACATGAAAATGCTGGAATTTATTATAAATTATTATAATTTACCCTATCCCTTACTCCACTGAACAGGCCTGTATTTATGCTCGAATGTATCAAGTACTTACATGTCCATAGGCTAGACGTTTTTCTTGGTGTTTTGTTGAGACTGCTAGTAAACGCATCTCTGAACATAAAAATGCTTTATGTCCCTATGCTGGATTAAATGTAGTGTGGACTAAACAATGCAGTCGTCAATCATGCGCAGTGTCAAATTGCAGGTTATGCTACAGATGTGACGGTGTAGTGTTCGATAATAAATATTAAACGTAAGTTATGGACAGTGCGTTTGGTTGAGGGAATTTTGAGATTCTTCTAGGATAGGCTACATTGCATCCCTAAATTAGTCAATTCTTCGTAGAATTTCAGAATTCTGGGTTATTTTTGCGAAGATTTCTATGATTCATGGAAAATGGAATTTAAAAGGAAACAGTTCATTGATTAAAATATTTTCCTACGTAGCAAATGTAATGTATAGTTGTTAAAAACCAACGCTTACTAAATCTATAAACTACCTTATTTCCATTTGCCCATGTTGTTTTGTTCACTTTCATAAAATACTGAAGTGGAAAGGTAACGCTGAATGAGAGCTCATCGTACGATAAAATGTTCTTACGTGCCGGTACTGAAATTAGCCAAAATACATTTTCTAATGATGAAACATAATTTGGGAAATGATGTAGTAAGTTAATAGATTGAACTAATTTTTGAAGCTTTCGGGCGTAAAATCAAAAATAACCACCTAGACAAACACAATTCTGTTCAAAAATCAGTAGGCCTAATTAAGAGTTGGATTTGTTATTAAGTATTTACAAGAGGGGATCCTGGATGTATGAGTATTACGGAATACGACAGCCACTTTTTATACAAACACAATTCTGTTCAAAAATCAGTAGGCCTAATTCAGAGTTGGATTTGTTATCAATTATTTACAAGATCGGATCCTGGATGTATGAGTATTACGGAACACGACAGCCACTTTTAACACCAAATATGTTACATCCTTAAGCTTTGCTACCTTCCGGTACGTAAAGAAACATGCGATGCTTTTCCCAATGCCGTATAAATTACGAAAATGTGTGTTTAAACCCTCATTAAAAATCATTTCCTCACATACTCCTATCACCTTCCATTACGAGGTCCTCTGTTTACCCTTTAATCAGCTGATCGAGATGTTGGTTTCACGTCACAGTACAGGCGCAGTGTGGCAATGCGCACTCTATTGTATTTATGCTCGAAGTGCTAAACTATTAAACCATTAACGCTGACGAAGATATCCTTGTCATTGCTAATGCACATACAGCTTTAACAGTTTTATTTGTTTTATTCAAACTACTGTATTTTGGTGTCATGATTAATGGTTGTTGAGAGGTCGGATGCAGAGATAAATTAGTCATGGAGCCCTGCAATGTGAAGGGAGAAACTGTTGAGGTTGGCTAAAAATGTCATTTTGATATCTATGGAAGTTGGCAACCCGCTGCTCTTTTGTTTAAATAAAATAAAATCTACACTGCGGTGAAGTTGTTACGTGAATAATAAGTGCATGTCCGTTTTATTCAATCGAACAATACAATCTAATAGAATCTAATAGAAGTTATCTAAAAATATAAAAGAAAAGATTACTTCAGACACGCTCATTGAGCTAAGAGGATCGTGAAAATCAAGAAATAAGAATTAGCAAGACCAGCGTCCCAGCAAACGATGACTGAAGAAGATAGTGTGGGTGAGCTTTAAGGTTTTACCATTCTAAAGAATGCAGAAAACTATATTTTATGAGAGCTAGATTTAACAACGCTGCTACAATCCAGGTATCTCCTATCTTTCCTGAAAGGAACTGCTACAAAACCAAATACGGATAAGGCAAAGGAGTTGGAACAATGGGAGGCCAAGGATGCCAAAGTTAGGTACTACATTCTCAAGACAATAGATTACTCTTTGAAACCTCTAGTGCTAACTTGTGAAACGTCAAAATCGATGTTCGATCTCCTAACAAAAATATACAAGAGAGACACCGAACAACAGAAGTATCAGCTATTGTCATCTTTCTGCGGATACAAGTATGATAACAACAAAACCCTCTTGCAAAATATATCCGAAGTAAGAAATCTAGTGGCAAGACTCAGGAGTCTAAAAGAAGACATTAGTGAACAGATGGTAATCACGAAAATAATTACCACGCTGCCAGGCCAATAAAGATATTTTAGTACAGTGTGGGAGGCCACACCCGCTGCTGAGAGAACCCTGGAAAATCTCATTTCAAGACTTATGATACAAGAAGAATCAAATACAACTGTAGAACTCAAAGTAGCTTTCAAGACTGAAAAGAAATCTAGCAAGCCAAGTCAAGTGAAATGCTACAAGTGCAACAAGATTGGACATAAAGCTAACAACTGCCCTCCTAACAGGCAAGACCAGGGAAGACCAAAACAGAAGCAACAGCAGCAAGCTTCTGGAAAAAGTGATCTACAGTGTAAAAATTGTAATAAAGGTGGACACGAAACCTCTGACTGCAATGCAGGTAAAACTGTTGAACCATGCAAATATTGTGGGTTAGACAATCATCCACATTGGAATTGCCACAGAGAGAAGCTGCGTAGAAAAAGGGTTCAAAATAAAGAACAGGAGCTATACGTGGTTGAAAAACAATGCCATACAACAGAAGAAAAATCTGGAGAAGAATTTCTTGAAGAGTTTGTTGTGGATAGTGGATGCACGAGCCATATGGCCAAACAAGATGCGCTGCTCACCAACAGGAGAACAACTGAACCTCAAAATATAAAAGTTGCAAAGAAAGGTGGGACTATGGTCACTGAACTTGAAGGAGACATTGAAACCAAAGATATCATATTTCAGAATGTCTCATATGTGCCTGAGCTGAGTAGAAATCTACTGTCAGTGAACTGTGTCACAAATGGAGGTGGAACAGTTCTGTTTAAAGGCAACCTAGTTAAAATATTTGACAAGAATGAAAATGTCTTAATGACAGGCAGTAAAAATGAAGTAGGTCTGTTCGTGATAGACATGAAAAACAACTTGGAAGCTCACGCGACAAAGAAAGAAGAAACAAATACCGCCATGGTGTGGCATCGGAAGATGGGCCATATCAGTACAAGATATCTGAAGAAACTGCCAGAACTCAGCCAAGGACTACCAAGCAGCCTGTCAAAATGTGAAGAAATCAAGTGTGATGTGTGCACAGAAGATAAACAAGTAAGAGTTCCTTTCAATACTGTGAGAGCTAGAGCTACACGCCCATTGGAGATAGCGATGTATGTGGAAAGCTTGATCCGCCAACATACACAAAAAATATTTTATGACAGTGCTAGATGACTACACTCATTTTCTGGAAGTGTACAATCTAATAGAATCTAATAGAAGTTATCTAAAAATATAAAAGAAAAGATTAATTCAACAGAAACTAGTCTAGTAAGTGTTTCTTTGGAGTCAGTTACCATGAGGATCAACAGGATGTATGAGCACGACAGTATTACTTTCATGATATGTATGTTGCAGTGGCAATCAAGAGGTGCAAATAAACCATTGACCGGTGTGCTTTATTTGATTTCAAATATATTACATTTCTTTCATTTTCTTAATAATATTTAAGTGGTCCTCCGCAATTACTTTTAATAACGTGACGTTTTATCTGCGACCACCAGAGGTAAGGTTCGGTCGTGCGCACGTACTCTATTAGCGATCAAACATTTTTGGTCTTCTAGCGTGCCGGATATTCCAATTTACATTTGTTACAGTGACAGTATATACAGTGCATTTATAATAACCACAGTGTTATGCCAATATTACTACGATCTTACGACGCAAAATCGTGCCTACCAACCGCGCCGGTCATAACTGCCGAGCTATGGAACGTATAACCTGTGGACATTTTGCAATGGCAACCCTGAGTCATTGAATCAGAAGGATCTTTGATGTCAACAAATTCTTCCCACACCTTACAATGTCAGATCCAATTTATTCTTATTTTAATTTCTATCCTTTCACTATAGCAGAGGAGAGTATTAAAATAATAATACGCAAACGAGGTATAATAAAGGGCAGCGTGACACGTATTAAAAGCTTTATAGATGGGTTTAACAGTGAGCAAGGAATTACTGCTATCACATCACGTAGAGAAATTTAGAGGAACTGAAACAAAAGTATGAGGAGGTTCAATGTCAATTAGAAATCAGTGAGGAGGGCGAAACGTACGAAGCTGATAGGGAATTGTATGAAGACACATATCATCAAATAAAGGTCGCCATAGACAGAATAATCACCCAGCATGAAATACCAAATCTTTCAAGACACTCCAGTCAAGGGGATATCTCAGTTAGAAGTAACTACATTGGGGCCCACATCAAATTACCTACCATTACACTGAAACCATTTGGAGGCGAATATGAAAACTGGAGAGGATTTCATGATTCCTTTGTATCTATGATCCATAACAATCAAGATTTGCATGACATTCAGAAATTCCACTACTTAATTATCAGTTTAAGAAACGAACCTCTTTCAATTGCACAGAGTCTTCCACTATCTGCAGAAAACTACAGCATAGTTTGGTAGAGGTTAATTGACAGATTCCAAAACAAGAAATTAATTTCTTCAATTCACATAAAGCGGTTATTAGAGCAAGACTCAATCCAGAAGGCGAATGCCAATTCTCTCAGAGAGGCTATAAACACAAGTCAGGCCAATGTGAAGGCATTACAGGCCCTTGAATTAAATGTTTCAATTGAAGATCTGTTATTGTCACAATTGTTAAACAACAAATTAGATCAAGCAACTAGGAAGGCATGGGAAATTCATACTTCAGGTTCTGAGTTAGAATCCCTGGAGGCTCTAGGGACATTTTTAGAGTTAAGAGATGTTTAGCACTTGAGGCAATCAAGCCAGGTACACAAGTTCAAGGTTTTCAACAGAGTAAACAGCCAAGTAGAATTACACCCAAACATACTGTTAGCAATGTGCATGCAAGTGTTGATTACCAATGTGTACTTTGTAAGGGCTCACATTACATATATAAATGTGATTCCTTCAAAAAACTTAAAGTCCATGACCGACACAATATTGTAAGAGAGAATCAACTATGTTTTAATTGTTTGGGCAACAATCACAATGTCGATCAGTGTCAATCAAGCTCGTGCAAGATCTACGGTAAATATCACAATACACTTCTGCACGATGAGACGAGACGTGATCGCACCAGGCCAATGGCAAGGTCACGTGGGACAGAGAGCGAACACATCTCTCACCATACAGCTAATCACCACACAGCGCGTCCAATAGATGTCACTCACTGGGCTGTAAAGGAATCCAATCTGTCAACAGTCGTGTTATCAACAGCAATAGTAGAAGTCAAAGACAGTCATCGTAATATGCATGAGGCCAGATGTTTGCTGGACTCAGGTTCTTAAACTAATTTCGTGAGCGAAGAATTAGCTCAAATATTACATCTTAGGAAACAAAAACACATTATACCAGTAACTGGAATAAACGGAGCAGGGGTTCAAACCTCACATTGCGTTACAATTCATTTACAGTCTGCGGTCAGCTCGTTCAATATAGATGCTACATGCCTAGTGCTATCGAAGATCACCAACAACCTGCCAAGTAGAAAAATTGACATTTCAAGATGGAATTTACCCGCCAATATACAATATGCTGACTGAAATTTCAACATTCCAGGCAAGATCGATTTGCTACTCTGTGCAGACATATTCTTTAAGGTCATTATAGACGGTAAGAAAACTCGTGATGGGTATCCAACCTTGCGGAATACGCAACTGGGATGGGTAGTAGCTGATCAGGTACCCCTGCAACAACAACATAGGGAAAATGCAACGTCGCTATTCATTCATATACAGTAGACCAACTAGACAAACAGCTTAAAAGGTTCTGGGAAATTGAAGAATTGCATACGTCACCAATCACTAAGGAAGAAAGAGATTGCGAAGAGCACTTTACGAAGAATACAACGCGTGATGCTATGGGAAGGTTCCGAGTTCGACTACCCCTTAAACAAACTTCATCGCAGCTAGGGAATTCATATCCACAGGCAGTAGTGAGATTCCACGCCATTGAGAGAAAACTTAATCGTGATCCTAAGTTAAAGCAAGAATATTCAACATTCATGAATGAGTATTTACAACTTCGACACATGAAACCAGTACCCACGTGCACCGAAGATGGAGGATACTTCATGCCACATCATGCAGTATTCAAACCGACAAGTACCAGCACTAAAACTCGTGTTGTCTTTGATGCGTCCGCAAAAACTGACAGTGGCGTATCTTTTAATGATAATTTACTCGTAGGCCCTACAATACAAGACGACCTGCATGCTATTGTACTACGTTTCAGGACACACAAGGTTGCTCTTGTCGCAGATATTACAAAAATGTACCGCCAGATTCAAGTTGTCAAAGACACGAAGCTACAACGAATACTATGGAGGAACAATAGTGCAGAACCACTGCAGTGTTATTAACTCACGACAGTGACTTATGGAACGGCAAGCGCTCCGTTTGTAGCTACGAGATGCTTACAACTGTAAGCTGATGAAGAGACGAAGGAATTTCCACAAGCAGCAGTTGTCCTCAGAAAGGATTTTTATGTTGATGACCTTGTAAGCGGAGCTAATACTGAATTAGAGGCTATTCACTTACAGCAAGAATTAGATACACTACTGTTAAGAGGAGGATTTGAACTTAAGAAATGGTGTTCTAACAGCAGTAAGGTCATGTCAACAATACCAGAAGAAAATAGAGAAACCAAATCGCCAATTCAACTCGACAGTGCAGACACGGTAAGGACATTGGGAATAATCTGGCACCAATCAACAGATCAATTTCAATTCGACATAACTGTCAAAAAGTTTGTTCACGTAACCAAGAGAAGTGTACTCTCGTCTATCGCTGCAATTTTTGACCCTTTGGGTTTATTGGGTCCATTTATCCTCTCCTGTAAGGTCTTTATGCAACAACTCTGGTCTCTTCAATGACAATGGGACCAAGAACTACCAAGTCAGCTTCTTAACAATTGGAATGCAATTTACTTGCAACTGCCTGAACTTAACGATATTAAAATTGACAGGTACATTTTAAGTGAGAACAAGATTTTAAATTGTCAATTACATGGTTTTTGTGATGCCTCTGAATGTGCTTACATTCGTACTACAGATGAACAAGGGCGTATTTTCATGCAATTTAATGTGTTCAAAATCAAGAGTCGCGCCACTTAAACAATTGTCAATTCCACGTTTAGAATTGTGCGGCGCTCTCCTATTAGCAAGGTTACTGACGCGAACATTCAAGAGTCTCACTTTGGATATTAGTTCTATTCATGCGTGGACAGACTCAACAATTGTCTTACAATGGATTTCTTCACCGTCATCAAAGTGGAAAACATTTGCCGCCAATCGGGTCTCTGAAATCCAGGACACGGCAGAGACATGTACATGGCATCTTGTATCTACACAACAGAATCCAGCTGACGTATTGTCACGAGGAAGCGGACCCAAAGCATTAAAATTAAACGATCTCTGGTGGCACGGGGCGACCTGGTTGTGCCAGCCTGAAGAATCATGGCCAATTACTACCGTGGAATGTACCTCAGAAGCACTCGAAGCTAAACCCACAGCATGCGCAGTCACCAGCTGCAACAATGAGATATCACTTCAAGGTTTTCCTCATTGTTAAACATTAAACGTGTCTTAGCTTACTGTAAGCGATTTATCTACAATCTACAGCACCCTCGTACGAAGATTACAGGAGAATTAAGTACCGAAGAATGCAACAATGCACTACTCTGCTGTATACGATATATTCAACACCAGGAATTTCAAGGGGAAATTCAAGACCTCCAATTGAAGAAGAAAGTTGACAAAAGAAGTCAGTTAAAATCATTCACTCCATTTCTCGATAAGGACAGATGTCTCAGAGTGGGCGGCGATTACGCAATGCAGACGACCAGAAACATCAGTTTATATTACCCGCGTATCACCATGTCACGAAATTGATTATCCGTGACGAATACTTAAGACTACTTCATGCTAGCACACAACTGCTGGTTGCTTCATTAAGAATGAAATATTGGATTCCTCACGCTAGGACAACTGTCAAAGGTGTCATTCGCAAATGCGTGACATGCTACAGGTTCAAGGCTAATAGCTCATCGCAATTAATGGGTCAGCTGCCTACTGAAAGAGTTAAGCCTACTCGTCCTTTCCTATATACTGGAGTGGATTTCGCGGGGCCATTATTTATAAAACAAGGTTCTCCACGGAGTAACACGAAAGTTAAGTGTCACGTTGCACTTTTTGTCTGCTTAGCCACCAAGGCCATTCATTTGGAACTTGTAAGCAATATAACTACCGGAGCCTTCATTGCTGCTTTAAGAAGAATGATAGCCCGGAGAGAGAAAGTACTTCAAATTCACAGTGACAACGGTTCGTCATTCATCGGAGCCAGAAATCAATTTCGAGAACTTCATGAGTTGTTCCAGTCAGAGCAACACCAACGACACATTGAAAGGGTTGCAATTCAAGAAGGATTTACCAGGATATTCATTCATCCATCCACGAGCACCACATTTTGGAGGGCTTTGGGAAGCTGGGGTAAAATCTATGAAATTTCATCTTACTAGAGTTACCATGCACGCTCACTTGATATTTGAAGAAATGACTACTCTCCTCTGTCAGATAGAAGCCATTTTAAATTCACGACCAATCACTCTCCTGAACAATGACCCGAATGACACCTCCTATCTGTCACCAGGACACTTCATGATAGGAGAACCCATGATGGCCATTCCAGAACCAGATTTAACCTTGTCAACCACTTCCAGGCTTTCCAGGTGGCACCATCTTCAAAAAATGAAGCAACCTTTTTGGAATAGGTGGTCATCTGACTATCTGGGCAGCTTGCAGCAGCGCATGAAGTGGAGGTCGGCACAGCCCAGTGTGCCTACAGGAACGGTGGTCCTTATTAAAGATGACCATATTCCACCATTGGAGTGGAGATTGGGCGTCGTTCAGCAAACATTCCCAGGCAGGGACGGCTAGGTGAGAGTCGTTGATGCCCGCACGCCTTCGGGAGTTTATAGGAGACCTGTGCACAAGTTGTGCCCACTCCCAATTGGCCAATGACTTCAGTGTATGCTGCGTCAATGCATTTGTGCATTTGTATAATTATGTGCATTGACAGTTTTGAGAGGGAACTCGATACTAGTGATCTTTATTTTCAGGGGACTTATTTTTCATTGTTTAATTGTATTTCTTAGTAAAATATGCGAGCACATTTTAAGTGGGCCGGTATGTTAATGCACATACACCATTAACAGTTTTATTTGTTTTATTCAAACTACTGTATTTTGGTGTCATGATTAATGGTTGTTGAGAGGTCGGATGCAGAGAAAAATTAGTCATGGAGCCCTGCAATGTGAAGGGAGAAACTAGTCTAGTAAGTGTTTCTTTGGAGTCAGTTACCATGGGGATCAACAGGATGTATGAGCACGACAGTATTACTTCCATGATATGCATGTTGCAGTGGCAATCAAGTGGTGCAAATAAACCAATGACCGGTGTGCTTTATTTGAATTCAAATATATTACATTTCATTCATTTTCTTAATAACATTTAAGTGGTCCTCCGCAAATTACTTTTAATAAACGTGACGTTTTATCTGCGACAACCAGAGGTAAGGTTCGGTCGTGAGCACGTACTCTATTCGCGATCAAACAGTCATGTTGAAACACGTACGTTCAAAATATTTTATTAAACATTATTTTATAGTATTGACAAGACAAATTACAAAATAGATGTTACCATTAGTCAATAAGAATAACACTGTTACCAATTTATAATGGTTAACGTATATGTATTTTAAGTACAGAATGTTAACTATGTTGAATAGTAATGCATTTCAGTGTCCTACTACTGTGTATAGGCGATTCTACAAATAGGGGACACTTTATGGTTCCATGGCTATATAGAGGTTATTATTCTAAAAACTCACTGGTTTGAAAAATGAATCATTGTATACATGAATATTTTACAGACTAGCTTTGAACCAAATTTTGAGAATTTAACAAAACAAAAAAACACAATTTGTCATTAGCATGGATGTCCCCGGTCATCACTTCCTGAGTGCTTCCTATTGTATCTTTCTTTCCTTATGAATGTATAAATTTGACAAGCATATAAACCTTAACTTTTTTAATATTTTTAAAATCAAATAAATGAGTCGGTACAATTTTTGAAAATATGTCCCTGAAGTACAGTATACTGTCATTAGCGTGGACAAAAATAAAAAGGCTCCAGAATGGAAGGGAATTTTCGTTTTTCACTGTGATAATGTGTGTCGCATCGCTGATCCAGGTTGTAATGGTGGGCTGTGTCTTGCTGAAGTGGTTTGTTGGTGTGATTTTTGGAGGCTTCTTTACTCCTGCATTCAAGGTGCGTATATTAATTCGTAGTCATTGGACTGGACAATGTAAAAATAAAGAAGTTTACAAATATTAGTCAAATAAATCATCAAATTGTTTATTAAAATGATTCAATTCAAGGGTTTAAACCAAATATCTGTTGAAGTTACGTAACCGCAATAAACATTAAATATGGCCATTTTGTCACTAGCATGGACACATTTCATGCCATTGGCATGGATCATTTTTGTCCATGCTACGGACAAACTGCCATGCTAATGACATTAATTTTAAATATTCCTACAATATACTATCTAATATTGTTTTAATTATATAAAAATTAACATTGTTATCTGATCCATAACGTTAACTGTTAATAAATTCATAAATTATATCAACTGACTTAGGCCTACTAACACATGTGTTCCTCAGTCTTTAGTCAATATAATTGAATAATTTATGAAAAAATGCGTTACATAACTTACTATTATTCTTATTTTTATTGGATTTTTTGTTCCCATCAATTGATCTAATTTAGTAAAATTTCATTAGAATGGACAACATGCATATGCATGGATCACATTTTTTTTCAAATTCATAAAAAATCACATCTGCAGCATGTATAAGGTGAATACTCAGGGTAAGTGTGATAAAAAAATTGATTGATTATTTTTTTAAATGTAGGAAAAAGAAAATTTCGCAAGCGCAAAATATACCCTGTTAGTAGAATCACCCGTATGCTCATATCTGGCTGTAAAATGAAGCTTCTCCATGCAAGCGCTTGATGCCTTGATTTGAGAGTAAGGTTCGGATGTTAAGGAAAAGTCTTATTTTTTTTTCCTGAGCTCATTTTACCCGAAATCTGAAAAATAAGTTTGAATGACGGGTCCCTCACCACGTTTAAAACAGTTTGATGTTGCCTATAAATGCATATTTCGGACATTTTTATTGTTTTGGTCATATTTGGTCATATTTTAGTGATATAACGTCATATTTCGTTATAATTTCAGCATTTTTGTTTAAATTGAGGCGTCGTTAACAAGGTAGGTGTTATCTGCGTCGAGTTTCAAACACAGGATTTCCGAATATTATAGTAGATATATTTTTCTTTATTTTCCCTGAATTGGCAGATAGCAGGTTTAGAAGATCTGATTCCAAGAAGGCGCTCCTCTACGGACGTCTTTTAGCACATCTTTCTGGACAAGTTGGATTGCGACACTGTACGCATGAGGTGACGGAACATGACGATAGTGTGCTTCCGCCTTTCAACAGGATGTCACTCCAATAGATATATTTAGCTCAGAAGCAATTATTAAACAATGAACTTGTTTTTATCCATAATGGTCCGTATTGAATTTAAATTGCACTAAAGAACTTACCCTTATTTCCGTCTTTTCAATACTTGTAATATTATTAGCACTGTTTAGTACTGGTATATGTTTCGAACAATAATGTTGTTCTTCATCAGCCAGATGAAAATGAAAATCCACAGCCTGCTTCCAGTCTCCGACTGGGTCAGGAATGGAATGAATGAAGCCCCCATCTAGCGGCGAGGATATGAACTGTGCCGGCTGCCGAGGCCTGACGCACTCCTCTAGGGCAATGATTAAATGAATGACAGATGAAATGAAATGATAGTGGATAGTGTTGCTGGAATGGAATTTTGACAGGGAAAACCGGAGTACCCGGAGAAAAACCTGTCTGCCTCCGTTTTGTCCAGCACAGATCTCACATGGAGTGACCGGGATTTGAAGCACGGACCCAGCGATGGGAGGCCGGCGTGCTGCCGCCTTAGCCACGGAGGCTTTTCTTCATCAGCCAGATATACATTATAAACACTTATGGGCATAAAATACATTGCAAATACACATAGTTCATTAAAAAGTCACTCGTAGAATCAAAATATCGCATGTCCAATACACTGGAAAATTGTTTTGGCACTTAAGATGTTTACTGTATGTTAGTGATACTCTACCTATCCCAAAAATTCATGTCCTATTTCATAGATTTTAGGTCATATTTTATAGTTTTTAGGTCATATTTAGCTAGTTTTTAGGGCATATTTGCCTGCATATTTCGTACTTCCGAACCCTATTTATGAGTAAATTGCTATGTTTACGTACCGGAAGTGCACGTTGAGCACGAAGACGGTGACGGAGATGGAGAGCGTGACGAGGATCATGGTGAAGAGCAGGTACTTGCCCAGTAGGGGCACGGCGAGCGAGGTGGGCGGGATGATCTCGGCCAGGAGCAGGAAGAACACGGTGAGCGACAGCAAGATGGAGATGCACAACGTAACCTTCTCCCCCGAGTCCGAGGGCAAATAAAACACGAGCACCGTGAGAAAAGTAATGCCCACGCACGGGATGATGAGGTTTACGGTGTAGAACAGCGTCTTGCGCCGCATCGTCAGGTTGAATGTTATATCTGAAACATACAGTTCACATCATGTTCAAAATACAACATTTATCACTTTAAGGTTTTGTCAGTACGGAGACAAGTGCGTTCCAAAAGCAACAAAACCGATCATTGGTATTACCACAATCGGTAGAATATTTAGTCAACCCGCCGTGGTAGACAAGAGCGCTGACGCGCCAGCTCATGCCTCGCTGGCATCAGGAGAGCTTGGGTTCGAATCACATCTCGGCCATCCTGAAAATGATTTTGTTGTTAACCATTTTCACCGTCAGGCAAATGCCGGGACGGTTCCTTTCAATAGGTCCACGGTCGATTTCCTTCCAAAATCCCTTCCCTGACCCGTCCTGAAAAGAAACTAAATGGCCATTGGCCCCATTAATAAAATTATTTAGTCAATTCTAATATTTCATTTTTGATTAGTGATAACATTGTCTTCGTCGCTCATGACCAAAACTTCAACAATTACAAGGTTTATTCAAAAGATATGGTGACAAGAGCTCTAACCTGTGTTGGAATATTCCGCAAAGACCGAGGAAAGAGATCACAGATTTGTCCTTAAGTCGTTAGATGGTGTACTCGTTGCGTCACAGACTCGCAAATATCAGTTGAAAGACGGCTGCGCGCATTGAAGCATGGTCTAACAAGGAAGTGCGTCGTATGATTCGCTATTTTCATTTGTTAACTGCAGATGATCAGGGGTGCATCATGCTATACAGGAGATTAAAGTGAGCATCCATGTCAAGGAAACATCCCTCTTGCCGACCTTGTAAGAAAGTCCAAATACCTCCTTACACGAAAAGAGTTATTGCGACGGTCTCTTGGGACCACAAGGAATTGCTTTTGGTTGATTTCCTCACCTAAGGAGCGACAATGAATGCTGCCATCTACTTGCACATACTTGAAACCTTGACTTTTCAACACGGCTTCAGGAAATGAACGCAGATTTCTGCTTGAACAAGAATGGTGATTATGTTGAATAGTGATGTACATCAATGCTATTTGACTGTGTATCCTTATATCTGCCACTAAAATGAAGTTCCTCCGTGCCAACTCCTGTTGCCTTAATTTTAGTACAACGGCTAACTACTATTTTAACGTGACGTAGAAAGAGACAATGTGTTGGAACCTTATATAATACGATGGCCAATTTTATGCCATAAAACGCATGCTTGCTGGTATGTTGTTGTTAATTCAATTGATGGGCTTAAGCCATCCTGGTCATCAACCCAGTTTAGTTGGGTGTGTGTTGAACTTGTCTGATAACCTTTATTCCTGTGATGACTGTATTTGTGTGTGTGTAACTGTATTAGGGTCAGGGATGGGGTAGGCGTCCCTGGACTTGAATTAAGATACAATCCCAGCATTTGCCTGGACGAAGTGAGGAAAACCCCTAGGAAAAACAAATTCAGGATAGTCCCTGTCAGCGCCGGAAATCGAACCTGTGAGCTCCGGACTTACTGCAGATGCCCTCGCGGCCCCGGTGCACGATTTAACGTGCACGGCTACGCCACGGGGTTTGCTGGCATGCTTTGGTATTATTATATACTTTTGTATTCTATTATAAATATCGATGGCCTAGTTCTAATACCACTTAAATCATCTTCATAAGACAGAGAAAAGCAAGCCTTATGTCTGTAGGTACTTTCGAGTGAATGTTAGCCTATGTCCAATGAGCACAAGTGTCTAATGAATTCTTGTGGAGTGAACCACGTGATATACGATGTCCCACCCATTATCTGTGAACATTGGTTATAATTTACTCCATATACTGTGATAAATGGGCGCTGCCCAACACTGAGAATCGCATCGCAGAAAATATAGCTCTTATTCGTCACTACCTGTGTGGGAGTGACTTCTTAATTCCATCAGATTTTATTTCATTTTGTTGTCTGGACAGGAAATCTTCCATGAAGGTTTTCTATCCTGTATCAACCAAAGTGACTTACGCGGCATTAGTACTATGCCATCGATATGGAAGTTACTCTTAACATTTCTATGTACTTTAGAATGATTGAAAATATATTGGTGATGCACCAGTATATAAGACGGTTCTCCTATCAACTTCTATTCAAAGCTTAAACAAGATAATTTTATGAAAATAAATTATCTTCAAAACTACTCCAATTAAGGAAACACATCCTAAACAAATTATAGAACACACAGAGATAGGTTGGTACGACACATACTAAGACACCCAGGAGTAGCAAGCTTAGTTATGGAAGGAAAGGTCGAGGACAAGAAGTGTAGGGGTAGACCAAGGTTAGAATATGTTAAACAGATTGCCTCGGTTGTAGGGTGTGGTAGATATTTAGAGATGAAACGATTAGCTCAAGACAGTAAGGCATGGAGGGCTGCATCAAACCAGTCAAAAGACTGAAGACTCAAAAAACAACAACAACTGTGGAACGCAGCATCAACATCAGTAGCATGAGTTTTTCATTGAAAAATTATGCATTAGTTGGTCATTGCAGTCCATTTCTTTATGGGTATTGAGCCCGTATTCGCTCATGCTGGTGATAGCTCTTGTAAGAAACATGGATTGTAATCTCTGAGAATTTTGGAACACGTCCTGAAAGCATGTCTCTGCTTCAGACGCACTTTTGACTTCGTTCTGATGGATGAAAATACATTTCTACAAGATTAAAGATGTATTCTTTAATATGCAAGTAGGACTACTCATATATTGTAATTCTGCATCATTTGCCACTTGATTTTGGCCTAATATTTATTTATTTTGCACAAGGGTAAGGTATCACATCGCAGAAATGCGAAAGGAATTTAATAAGTCGCTACATGACTCGTGAAGTAGTCGACGCTGGAACCTATAGTTCCTGGCCACCACACACCCTACTATGCGTTTGACCTGTTACGACGTACATTTCTGTCGGTCTTGAAGACCTGGGTGTAAGTTTTTGTGAAGAAGGACCATCGAGTCCATTATCAACGAGTGTAATAGTCATCAAGATTGATAATAGCGCTTACGTGCCTGTGCGGTTATTAAAACCTGTTTTGAGCAACGAGTGATAAGTATTTTCACCGAAATAAGTGAATTCAGCATTTTTGTGCCAAAGTACGTGGTTTATGTGAATGCCACATGGTTACATGCATGTGCAGCAAAAATCTACAAAGTGCATAAATATCTGCGTAATACTGTGTGAAAGTGAATAAAACGCCACTACTATTCTATTAAATCGTGCTGTGTCAAAGCCGATAATTTTACGCCCAAGATTACTTTGATATCTTGGCGATTACCATACACCACGTGTGTAAAATCTGTGAGCAAATTTAGCACCTGTGCGCAGACACATGGCCAATTTGTTACTCAGTCTTCAATAAGTGTAACGCCAGTGTTTGTTAGCATAATCGAGCTAGAATCAGTGATTTACGATAATTTGCTCCATTCTACAAGAATTACCACTATGAAGTTACTTCTACACCACGTGATGCATATTTCAACTATCACCATGATGTCTCCTATGGCCTAAATCATCGCAAGGAGGGGATGTCGACTGCCTAACGTCACTATACCATGGAGGCGCACGAGAAAATTATTGGGAATCATGGATAAGGATCCGAAGACCCTTGCCAAAGTCCTGAGGGAAAGGACTAACCCCTCAGAATGTCCTCTGGAGAACGAGGTGAACAACTATGGTCATCGTGAGTCTTGATTCCGTTTTCCTTGTCAGGTGATGGGTCAGTTGTGGATTAGATTTAACAACCGTTACTCATTCAGATAGATTTTCATTCTTGTAGTTACCACTCTTGGTAGTTTCATCTTCGATGGGCTTCAAGACGTTTAGTGTCAAGTCCCAGCTCAGAGTTAGACACTTCAGATGAGCTTTTACTTTGGTGCACAATCTCAAACTATGTAAATTTCTACATCATGGAACATGAATTTGACGAGGAGCATTACTTTTCACTTCTCAGCTCTGTTTTTGAACAGATGTCTTATTTGAGTCTCTTTATTGTACTTTACTAGTACGCCACTGTTCGGGCGTATCGTTTTTGGAATGGGAGAGGTTTACCCATCCTACAACATTATTGTAAACATTTTTGAAGGTGTTAGAACCTTGTGACAGATACCAGATGAATCATATTTGAGTGTAATGAGTGCTGTAGGTCATAACTCACTCTACGAGCACGTTGTGTGAACATTGAACTTCTCAATAGAGTGGAATATCTTGGTCAAAGACAAAACATGTGATAGGATTGTCTTCAAGTTGCTACTCTTTGCTTTGAGTAACGCAACACATAACTGTTAATATTTTTACGAGGCCTATTTCAATGCCTTCTACTACATTATACTATTCTGTTGGATAAAAGTGTAATACAATTCACCTGTGGACTGAATATGGTGAATCTACGTGTTTTTTTGAATGTGAAATTGACTTTGATAACGGCATTAACTCACTCTGTGTGAGGGACACTAGCCAAGGCCAGACACATGACAGGTGTCGCTTTCAAGGCCAGCCTGCGTGATTAATGCGAGACGACGAATGAATGACATAACAATCTTTACATTTTCTGAAGGGATATTTTCTGACCGAGCTGTTGTCACAGTCTCGATAGTATTTTGATCAACTAAACTACCCTTTACTAGTATAGGGTGACAGGAAAGTCACGAGCTCATGTTATATTTTTCGCGGTTATGTAAGCGAATGGATGATGTTTTAATCACTAATGTGATGTTAGTTGAGCTATTATTTGAATGTACCAGACCGGATGTTATTATTCTCACTGTTAAGTGAATGTTTATTCCGTGCGTAGACACGATAGGGTTGGTTACCATGTTTATTGTGAATTGCCGGTCAGTTTCTAAGCTGAGCGCTAGACTTTGCCGAAGTATTTTCTGAATGTGATCCAGGTGGACACACAGATTACTTGTAATGATTGGTTTTACGGACCGTGGCAACGTCCGTGGTGTTATTGTTAATTATGAGGCTAGTATTTTGAGGAGATTGTACCAATTTTTTGGTAGCTCCATGTTTAAGCCTGCATCAGACGGTCATTCGACATAAATAAGAACTCGTAAACCTACGATAATAATAATAATAATTGTCACTAAATCATGAAAGCTCATTATAATTAAAACGCCGATGTTAAAACGTCAGATAATTAATAACAGTCAGTTATTGCTTTGAGCAGACCGATGCAGCGTGCTAGCCAGATTTTCATTCCTGAAGGAATGATATTAGATAAATACACTTTGTGACTTTGACATGAGATCACTGGCTAACCGAAAGTTCGTAACTACAGGGCCGCGTGACCTTTTCAGGTGTATCACTGTGTTGACAGTGGATTCCTTTCATTTGATTACACGATAGATGACAAATGGGAACAAACAGTTCTCCATTTTGCTGCAGGCAGGTGAATAATATGCTTTTTGTGTGTACTATTGTTTAATTGAAGTGTATAAACCCAATTGTACCCTACTGTTTTTCTTGTAACTACTGTTTGTAGAGCTATCTTTGGAAAGCTTAGAAATGTATTACAATGACTGTTATTGTGGTTACTAAGCCTAATGAACACATGTGTTGCCAAGCTACATATCCCAAAATGTGGAGGAAATCTCGAGTCATTGCACTACTCAAGCCTGGGAAAGAACCAAACGACCCGAAAAATTTTCGACCTGTATCCCTGTTATGCCATACCTTCAAGATATTGGAACGCCTGGTACTTAACCGAATCAGTATTACCCTCGAAGAGAAGTTCATTCCACAACAAGCAGGTTTTCGTGCTGGCAAATCATGTTGTAGCCAGATCTTGAATCTCACCCAACACATCGAGGATGGTTTTGAGCGCGGTCAGATAACGGGAGTCGCCTTCGTTGACTTAACAGCTGCATACGACACTGTGAATCATAGGAAGCTGTCAAAGAAAGTGTATGACCTTGCCAAGGACCACCAACTGACATCCCTAATCAGCATCTTCCTTCAGAACAGAAGATTCCAAGTCTCGCTACAGGGGAAAAGGAGTAGATGGCGAACCCAGAAGAACGGTCTCCCTCAGGGTAGCGTGCTGGCTCCAGCGCTGTACAATATCTACACAAATGATCAGTCAATTCCAGCAAGTACTAGGCTCTTCATCTATGCCGACGTAACAGCAGTGGCTGCTCAGGGCTCATCCTTTGAAGAAGTGGAAGGAAAGCTGACTTTAGCGATGGACGAACTCTCCAAATACTATGATGCCAACTATCTGAAGCCGAACCCTAATAAGATACAAGTGTGTGCGTTCCATCTACGAAACAGGGAAGCACGGCGACAGCTGGACTTCACATGGCGATGTGAGCGACTGAAACATTGCCCAACACCAGTTTACCTAGGTTTCACACTAGACCGTGCTCTTACCTACAGACAGCAATGTCTGAACACGAAACAGAAGGTCAGTGCTCGCAATGGCATACTCAAGAAGCTGATCGGCAGCACCTGGGGAGCCAGCCCGCACATCCTGAGGACTTCCGGACTTGCACTGTGTGTGTCAGCCGCTGAGTATGCCGCTCCTGTGTGGAACGCTTCAGCACATGCTAAGCAGGCTAATACTGCTGTCAACGACACTGCAAGGATAATCTCGGGATGCCTGAAACCAACACCAGTGCACAAACTCTACCCTATTGTTGGAATAGCCCAACCCAACATCCGGAGGGCCACTGCTGCGGACGCCGAGAGAACAAAGCAGGAGAATGACCATCGACATCCACTATATGGTCACCAGGCAGCAAGGTCTCGCCTCAGATCCCGCAAGAGTTTCCTTGCTAGGACTACGCCGCTGGAGAGAACACCAGAGACAACTCGTCTTAACAGATAGAGGAGCTCACTGCCCACAGACATGACACCAAAGGAAGAACTGGATCATGGCGCCGACTTACCTTATCCTGTGTGGAGGTCCCTTAACCGCTTAAGAGTGGGTGTCCCTCGATGCAAGACCAACCTGCAAAAATGGGGTATCCTTCCAGCAGACGCAGACACCTCTTGTGAATGTGGAGCTGAACAAGACCCAACTCACCTACTTACCTGCCCCCTCCTGGAGAACCCATGCGCAATGGAAGATGTTTTTAGAGGAAGTAACAAGGCCATCGCAGCTGCAATTTTTTGGAAATACTGACCGGACACGGAAATGAATGAATGACTGTTATTAACCTTGTAACTAATTTTTGCTAACACGGACGCCTAGCGCCGAAAACATTATTCATCTTTGCTTGTATTCATTAAATTGGGGTTTTTCGCCCAACTTCCTAGCTTTGCCATGATCTTTCTCTCGTAATTAGGACTGATCGAGGGGGTATTCCTTCAAGCTAGGGGTTGTTTTTCCTGTTGTTTTTATTAGCTATTTGCGGATTAGCCGATTTAAACCCTCAGGTCTTAGGCTAGGGATCTGAATTTCTTAATAAATTATTCAACGAAATTTACTTAAGCCTGGATATTAGTTATTTAGTAGTTTGTTCTTTTGGGGGTGCATTTCTTTGGGTGTCTTTGATATTTTATCATGATGGGGACCTGATCCCTTGTGATGTGGTGTCTTATGCCGGCTAGCAAGGAGTGCATTCCGATCCTCTTCGGCCAT
Organism: Meconema thalassinum; assembly: GCA_946902985.2. Classification (NCBI taxonomy): domain Eukaryota; kingdom Metazoa; phylum Arthropoda; class Insecta; order Orthoptera; family Tettigoniidae; genus Meconema; species Meconema thalassinum. The sequence continues at coordinate 1,885,081,743 of OX336388.2, forward strand.
GTGTCTTGAGGGTGAGGTCATCTGGGAGGCCACGCAACGGTTGGTGGTAACCAGATAACCTCCTCTGACGGGCACAGTATGGAATTCCCAAATAATTGAGTCATTTTATGTTCGAAATATGTTAAGGTAAATTGCTTTAAAATATCATATAACAAAGGACAACATTCACTCTTCGCTTCTAATGGTAATAAAAATTAAATCCTTTTATTATTATTATTATTATTATTATTATTATTATTATTATTATTATTACTTTTTCGTAAGGCCTTTCTTGTGCCGGGAGTGTCCGAGGACATGTTCAGCTCGCCATTGTTTGTTGCTGCTACTGTGCGGACACCCATGGGTTGAGCTACAAGTACCGTCACGTGTGGAGTGTTGTCTCGGGAGGAAAGTTTGAATGTAAGGACGAGGAGTTGGAAGGTAGCGGCTGTGGCTTATAGTTTGAGACCAACCCCGTCATTTGCCTGGAAGGAAGATGGGAAACTACAGAAGACCATCTTCAAGGTCACCGATGGAGGAATTCGAACCTCCTCGCCTCCCAGACGTGAGCGGCTGACAGCAGCCACGCCGAAACGACCACGGCTAACTCATCCGGTAAAACATTAATGAAATCATAATTATTATGCTGCTAAAATTATTGCAGGTATGCTGTGATGTAAGCACCTTTGCGCGATTATTCCAGTTTTCCTGTAATCAATCTCAGGTGGATCCGTCGGCAACATCCGGGTATGCCACCCCTCTCCCCCTGGAGACATGCCTAGAAGCATTTCATTTTACCCTCGTGTTCTTGTGTACTAGAGGACCACAGCGTAGAACTTTGAAATATATCAAACAAGAAGCTCAGGAGAACAGGATTGATTCATGGGAAAGAGTCAAGAAGTTATCCTTAGAGGGACGGCGATGGTGAGTTCACTTCAAATTCTCGACACAGGATAGTAGAAGATCGGAATAAGTAACGCAGAATCATAACCTTGATGAACATTACCTATATGTATGTGCATATCTTCGACTCTCTCTCTCTCTCTCTCTCTTCAAGGCTTGGGTGGAAGTGGGAAACAAAATAAACATATTAGCTTATGCTGATGACATAACACTCATGGCAGAAAACGAAAACGATCTAAAAATACTCACATAAACCCTCATTGAAGAAGCCAAGGAGGTAGGTCTGATGATAAATGAACAAAAAACAAAATATCTAGTTGTAGGTAGGAATGCAGCACAAGTACAAAACCCCTTAACAGTTGCTTCATACGCTATTCACATATGTACTGAGTTCAAATATCTGGGGATTATCATAGACTAGAATAATATGAAAGAAACAGAAATAAGATCAAGAATTCTTAGTGGCAACAAAAGCTACTGGTCTCTGCAAAATCTCTTAAAGAGTAAAATTATATCTAGAAAAACTTAAGTGAGAATTTATAAAAGCATTATACTTCCTGTTGTCATGTATGGCTCAGAAACCTGGATATCGTCCAAGCAAACTGAAGGAAATTAGTAACTTTTGAAAATAGAATACTACGATGCATTTTCGGACCGATTAGAGAAAATGGCCACTAGAGAATTAGAACAAATAAGAAATTGCGGGATCTACACAAAGAACCGGATATCGTGGCCCGTGCCAAAAGCCGAAGACTGCGCTGGGACGGTCATATACATAGAAAAAGTAGAGAATTGAATTTAAGAGCAGTTTTGCAAGGCGTGCTCAGAGGCAGGCGACCATTGGGACGACCAAGACTTCGCTGGTGGGACCAAGTCCAGAAAGATATGATAAAAATTGGAGTCCCAGAGGACATGATAGATGATCGAGAAAGTTGAAACCGTGCTGTTGGCGAGGCCAAAAACCTGCTTAGGTTTGAGTGGCCATCTAGGTAAGATATGGTAAGGTATTAACCATGTAATTTTAAGATTATGTCTATCTTATGAATGTTGTTGTTTGAGGACCGTTTTTCCGTTTCATGCAGGGGCGGTCGCACATTATGTGTTGAAGTGCTGCAGCACATTGTTTTCTTTGAAAATAAATGCCTTTAATAATATCATCTACAATAAAATACAGCACATTAAAAAAAGACGGAGGCCAAAGAATATGAAATATTTCAACTCCCCTCACAACGAGGTATCTAGTCGTGCGCTCCACTCTGCGTCCGGCACTGGCTGTGCAGGGCTGTGAAGATTGCAGCTCAGCGAGAATCTCTAAGGTTATAGCCAGCAAACATGTACTCTGCCTTTTGCGCATTCGTGCCCAACTTTTCCGCTGTGCTGTTGAGACAACAGCCAAGGCCAGAGCGTGCCAGCGCCAAGACATCACAGCGATTCTTCGTTCGACCACAGAGCGGCAGTACTGGTCACAAGAAATGAGAACATGACAGTTGGGACCTTCTAGACTCTGCGGTAGCATTTTAGAGGCAATCGCTCAAATCAAACGGGGAGAAAGATAGAGGAAGCCATCAGCTGTTCCCTCGAGAAGGTATTTTAATACTCCCAACTTACCCATTCTATTGCCACATTTTGTCAATCTATGAACTATAAAAATTATACTTTTTATGTTGTCAAAATACAGTAAGGACATGGTATTGTGATTTTCTTTAGTTACATAATGTCTAGTTTGTAAATTTCACTATAGAAAAATACATTTTAATGCTGTGGTAACTTTGAGAAGTTATGTTTTTGCGCGCTCATACCAAGTGTTCCTGAGTCCTTTGGGGGATGGGTTACAGCACACAACTGATGTTCTGCGCCGGCCGCCACTGGTTTCATGGTTGACATTGAGAGACCTAATAGTGTCTTGTAGAACAATTTGGCTTGTAGATTTTAACTTTGAGGTCAGATGGTGCTTACTTGTCGAGCGAAACATTTCATTCTATAGTTCCTACTTCTTCTGTAACCCATAACAAATATTTTTCATACCATGTAATTTGTAGCCTACATTCGCTTTTGCAAAAAAAAAAAAAAAAAAATGAACACATGAGATCTACACAGGGCCAAAAATTCTGTGTCTGTGTGTGTTTGAATCACGACGAACCCGAATTAAACGAAATTTGGTACAGATGTAGCACTAGCAAAGGGCACCTCAGTGTCATGTTTTAGTTTTATATTGTCGCATCTTTACCGAAACTTAATGGTGGCCACTCAAATGATCAAAACTTAAAATTAAATTACGACCAAATTAATCCTCGGATCTTTACCAAATTTGGTAAAAATATACCTTCATATGGGATGCGTCCTGTGCCCAAACTACAGGGTCATCAGTCGCACCATGATAGCGGCCGTATGAATTATGCAAGCATAATTTATAACTTAGGACCCACCAGTTCCAATTATCGAGCCGAGGGTGCTTTAAGCTATCTTAAAGCTCGTGACCCGTTGTTTATTTTAATTTTATATTCTAGTATTACACTTTATCAGTGACTTAAAAGAGCTGAGCCGTCTCTGTCACATGACAAGATGGCAGCTGACCTCTTGTGCCTGTCCTATATTTCAGTAGTTTGAGAATGTTGCATGGCATATGGGCTACTTTGTATGAAATTATTTGTAATGAAGATGTACTGCAGTGAAGAAATCGTTTATTTCAATACATTATTTGCTAACACATTGCAACTAAGACGGTTAATACCACTTAGATGTTATGGACATTTTTGTCTGTATGCTAGAGCGCTAGTCTCTCACGTGGTCGGCTGGGGTTTGAAACCTACTACAGTCAGATTTTTACTTGAATTCTTTTACAAATAATGTGAACGAGCTCTCTCCACAGATACAGTAGATCAAGGGAAAGACTAATGTATACTCTCGTTTATTAATAATCACAGCCCCAGAATTGCATATAAACAGAAGATAAAAGAAAAAGGAGAATAGAAAAACAAGATCGATGTTGTCATCCACAGCCTTCTCAATGTCTCTGTACGGTGCAGTCCTCCTGCGGGTTACATGGGTAATTGTTCCAAACATTCCGCTTTGCAAATCCCTGGCCTACCGAAGTATTACAATTTTGTACTACTGTAGTTCAACTTCTAGACATGACCGCGCTCCGATTACCTATAAGCACTGGCAGCTAGATCGCATCCCTCCTGATTGCTTTAAAAGGGAGAATGTAGGTAAAAAACATGACTATAGATAAATGTCCATAACTTCTACAATTTTAGAGATAATTAGTTCATATTTTGTATGGTTATTGTCAACATGCTGCTTGATATTGCATTAAATTTGTAACTCAATATGATCATAGAATCTGAATACAAAAAATAAATATTTTCGTCATCCTGAGTTTTTAAGGTGCATTTCCTGCAGAACTACTGGGTATTTTTTCTGATATTTTTAACACAGATTAAATTGGTTCAACTTAGAATCCTGTGCAACAAAATTTTGATATCTTTTAAATTACTCAAATAAAATATAAAAAATATTATTACAAAATAATGTGCATAAAAATGTTCTTATCCATATCATAACTTCTATAATAGGCCAAATATTAAAATTCTGGTGCACAGGATTGTGGACAGTCCTACTTAGAAGGAGACTACCAAGGTTTGTTGCTTTATATGCAGTAGTTTCTGAGAAAATGCACCTTATAAGTGATAAAATGTTATTTTCGGGAAACTTAATTTGAAGTTTTATCTTCATATTACAATGCAATACCTAGAGCTGAAGTTTTTAGTGCAGACCAAATCCATACTCCTCATCATCTTATGCTTCTACTAGTTCCTTTGCTGCTAGTAAGTTTGTTTTGGCAACTTCTTCCAAGGAAATTAGCAATCTTGTGTTGAGATCTGTAAACCTATTGACAGGTGGTGGCATATTCATCAAGCCACAAAATAAATTAGCTCCCCTTCCCACACCTAGGCACCTCACCCCGTAGCAAAATCTAATGTAAGCATCATAAACCCATTTGTTTATAAGGAATGCTTTAAACTTACTGTCTGCTTTGCACTTCTCAAAATCAACATGTAGAGTAGTAACGATGCCAATCCTTTCTGTAACATCATCATACAATTTCATCGACTTTGAACCACAACTGGCACATGTACAGCTGTTATGAATTGCTTCACAGGTGACCTCGTAGTTCCGCCCCCTTAAAACCTCAATAACTAACTAAATAGTTCGATGTATATTAATCTGAAACAACTATTAGAAGTTTCCTCGGAGCTAATGTCAGGTAAAATACCCTCACTGATTTTTTTTTTGTAGATGCACTGCTATTCAAAATTTGCGGGACAATTACCTTCACTGTACCGGTACCTGTACGTTGAATCCTATTCCTTTCTACTCTTTTAAACACTCTACCACTTATTCTCCCCATATTTACGTTAAAAACCAGTAGCCTATAGAACCTAATCAACAACTCGAAAAAAATATTCGACAGAAACACTTATCACAGGTTGGTTGGTTGGTTCTTAAGTTTAGGGGCTGCGACAACGTGGTCATGTAGCCCTGTGTACTTTGGGTGTGTGTAGAATCTGTCTGATAACCGGTGTTAATTGTGATGACTGGATTAGTGTCTTATCACGGATAACACACATTTATTAACCTCGTGGTAACCATGGTTACTCAACAACAAAGAGCCGGAACAGCCGACATCTTATCGACAGCCTTTCGAACAATAACATCAAACATTTCCTCGCAATGATGGTCAGAGAGGCAAGATATATACGGATTCCTGTCCAGCTGTACTGGTAACAGCAAAGTAGGGGGCGTGGCGCCATAACGTTTCGATTTTTTGACGCCCTTACAATTGAAGTACAGCAATGAAACTTTGGGATTATAATCTTGAAACTACATACACGTTTTACAGAAAATCATACTAATATATAAGAATGAGATGGTGTGTGTCTGTCTGTCTGTGTGTTACTCAATAACGCAAGAACCACTGGTCCGATTTAAATGAAATTTTGCATGGATGTAGCTGATTTACCATGTTTACATATAGGATACTTTTAAATTCAATATTTTGCACTATTAAAAAATGGCGACCATTTTAGTGACGCCACTACACCCTTTGGTTTCAAAATTTCATATTTCCATTTCAAATAAAAAGAGAACGCTAAGAAATATTAAACCTTTGATGCATACACGAGATTTAGCATTTAATTTTCTAGCCGAAAGGTCCTTATCACTTTTCGTGTATCTCCAACGGTTAGCGAGTAAAACCTAAATGCGTGCAATAAAACACGGTCAACACCGAGCGGTGCAGTATATCTCTACATAGCCTGCATAAAAATTAAAGTTTGTATGTTTTTTTCGCAATTTCTACGGAAATTTGAGTTATTTACGCGTTTCAGACTGTTTTATTATGGATGCGCGCGAAAATAATTTTTGGTCTGTCTGTCAGTTTGTTTGTTTGTCTGTGGACAACTTGGTTCCCATATATAACTCGAGAACGGCTGGGTGTATCAACGTAAAATTTGGTACAGATATCCATCAGAGGCACGACACTAATCATTGATGTAACCCTTCTCCGTACCTCTCATAATATAGGGCCTACCCCCTTAAAATACATGCTGAAATAGGAGTAGAAGGACGAGACAAAGATAATTTTCAGCCCATCAATGTGAGAGACAAAACTCGGGTCCCCGAAATCCACATTTTAAGGCCCTAAAACCAACCATTTTTGAGATATTCCCAGAAAACTAATTTCATTTAATAAACTAATGAACGAATACAAGCCGGTAACCATGGCAACAGATTCTCAGAGGTCCATCTATTGCTGTAGGACGCAATGCAATTCCATTAATTACATTGGTGTGAAAGTTTGCAAACGGCTAGAAGGTTATCACGGAACCAAATTAAGCTGTAAAATTCATCAATACGTATAATGCGCTTAAGGGGGTCAAGGGGTACACTAGAATTTTTTCACGCGATTTACACCTGCGGGTGTGGTACTGCAGGTCTATTATATTCCTATCCCTATATTATATTATTATTATTAGTATTATATTATGGCGTACAACGAGGAGACAAAGCCCCTCAGTGCCAGAAACAAAACTTGGGGGCCTCGAGAACTACATTATAAGGCTCTAAAACCAACAGTATCTGAAATATTCCCAGAAAACTAATTTCATTTAATTTAACAAACTAATGAAGGAATGGAAATCGATAACCATGACAACATTATCTCAAGGGGTGGCATCCAACTTTCCATCTATTTCTGTAAGAAGCAATATCATTCCATTTATACCTTGCCACGGTGGGTGAGTGGATAGCATGTCGGTCTACTAACCCCAAGATTGCAGGTTCACTCCTGGCCGTGGTACAGGCCGGACGTTTGTTTTAGACGAGTGAAAAATCTTAATGGAAGCCTGGAGGCGAGTTACTACAGTACCTGTGTTGTTATCAGCTGCCCCAAGTGCTCCGATGATTGATAACGCTGTTTCACACTATTGCTGAAGTATAGTCACTTGCAAATATAATGACATTCTGTTCGTAACTACGTAACGTGTACTTCCGTGTCACACAATACTTCGACGTGGACTGTACTGTCTGCTCAAGTCTGGAATTCCATTACATCAGATCGGTGGTGACAAATGTGAAGTGATAGGGTGAGAGAGTGACTGTGTACAGGCTCACCCGCAGGCTTGAAGGTCAAGGGCAATCGTCTAAAACAAACGTCCGGCCTGTACGTGATTTTTGAAAGGCGGCAAAAATACGACTCGCATGTCATACGATGTTGGCATGTCAAAGAACCCATTTGAATTCAGTAGGCCGTGTTCATAATGGCAAAATTAACCTCAGGAGTTTCCGCCAACACAAATTTCCTCATTTCTCTACTAGAAAGCGCTATAGTGTTCAAGGAGCTTAGATATCTACCCTCCTTGACTTTCATAGTGATTCAAGGAACAACGAAATTTCGACATGCAAGCTACCCTCTGGGTGTCAAATTACGAAGCTTGCACCCGGCACCCGAGGCCATACGATATTATTATTAGGCTACTCCATTTATTACATTTCTGTGAAAGTTTGCAAATGGCTATAAGGTTATCACGGAACCAATGTAGACTGTATAATTCGTCAATGCAATTAAGGGGGTCAAGGGGTAACCTAGATTTTTTTCATGCAATTTAACGTGCGACATATAGTACAGAAAGTCTATTATATCTACAAACAGAAACATTATTTTCAAAAATTCCTGAATTGAATCAGCATTTTTTGCGGCTTTTAGGAATTTGGGCCAGTTGAGGCTAAAGAATCTGAATTTTCATGCACCACAAGCCTTTATAATTTATGAAAGAGGTCTTCCTGTGTATGGGGACCTAACACAACGTAGAGGGTCATTTTTTATGTGAGGTGTATTGCGTTTCGTCTACAAGGCTTTCAAATCTATTTCACGTCAGGAAGTACACGTTAGGTGAATTTAGTTTGTGAGCAGATTTTAACTAATATTTTATTTCTTTGTCGACACACGGGTTCATCGTAAGGATGATTTTGTTTGATACGTATGGTAGATATACCCATATTTGGATATCTGGGTGATATGTTGTAGACAATAGAATTGTCTGTCTGTCTTTCTGTGTATCTTTATGTACGTCTATAAATCGTCTTCGGATGCTTGGTGCATCGTAAAATTAGGTATGGTAAACATGAGTCAATACACCAATCATTTATAAAACTCCTCACCGTACTTTTCATACAGTAGAAGGGTGGATATAGGGAAAAACTTCTCAAAATACATGCTAAAATAGGCGAAATATAAAAATTATCCCAGAATGACGATCAAAGCATATGTTGCCCTTCTCATTGTGAGACACAAAATTCGCGAGTCTATAAGGGGTCTCCGAAAACCACATTTCAAGGCCCTTAAATTAACAGTGTGTGTGATATTCCCAGAAAACTAACTTCGTTCTGATAAACTTATGAATGAATGACAAGCCGCTAACCATTGCAACAGTAGATCAATTGATAATGTCTGGTGTTAATACATAACACCATTGGAAGAACGGGTACTTCTGCTAGTAAAAAATAAAATAAAAATTCATGAAAATTTCACCTACATCCTCCCTTACTGCCTGCCCATTCAACACTCAGAGGCGTACAAGATATATATTATTTCACCACAAGGTTGCAGAACCAGCTACTGCAACGAAAATTCAATTATAGTCTACGTCTTGATAAAGACAAAGCGTTATAAATATACCCATACATATAGGAGAACTGAGGCTAAATGCACTTTGCTGAACATCTTGTTTCAGGATGGCTTTCGCATTTTCCAATAATCGGGATTAGATTGTGGTTGACCAACTGGAAAGTTTCAATATCAATTGTCAATAAGGCAACATTTAAAAATGGCTTCTAAGCTATCACTCTGTTAAGTAAACGATGATGATATATATATGAAATACGCTTTACGAATACAAGGACGGACATATCTGAAGGGAAGGAATGCACACTATACAAGCGGCATGTCTGGAAAGTATTTAGTTTCTAAATAAATACGTCACGGCGGTCAGTATGACTGTGGGAGTCACAACAGCGAACGAATGTTGGGTAGTCGGAGTGGAATATGCAATTGGAGGGAAAGCATACACTGGCTGAGACAAATCATGCTCGTCCTAATCAAACGACTGTCATGTAGTGTCTTGTAGAGTTATTTGGCTTGTGGATTTGAACCTAAAGATCTGATGATGCTCGCTTGACGAGCGGAACATCTACAAGCCAAATAACTCTATAAGGCACTGAATGATAGTAGTTTGTTTCGTAGGCTGGATACCTCAAGCAAAAGAGCACCACCTATTAACGAACCCTCGTGGTAATTGTGTTGGCCATCAACAAAATTATTCTTGGTAGATCTGTCACATACAAATCTTTTTTCTTCCAAATGTCACGGGAATGAACCGTCGTTACGGAAGCGTATTTATGCGGTTATCGTCACTTCAAATATCCAAAAGCTAGCAACCAAAGCATTATTGCTATTATTATTATTATTATTATTATTATTATTATTCTTTCTTTTTGCGTTTTGCCCATTATAGAGCGCGCTTGAACTTGTTTTTCGGCTTGATGATATTCGCCTTCCTATCTTCCCAAAATCTCTTCATGAAGTCACTGTGCTGCTTCTTCCGTTCTTCTGTCCACTTGGTTCCAGTCCTGCCACTAGTTTTCACCCTAAACTTGTGCTTTGTTACTGCGGTCCTGAAGACTTTGCGGTTTCTCAGAATATTTTCTCCGATGTTCAACTCTTGCAGGTCCTCTCTTGATTCATCCAGCCAGGCTATCCTTGATTTCTGAGAATTTATTACATTGAATAACCTTTTTGTAAGTCTATAATCGTCCATCCTGAAGAGGTGTCCATAAAATGTTAAACGTCTTTTTCGTACCGTGTTGCTGAAACTATCTGTGTGACGGTATAGGTCTGAATTTGGTCTTTTAATCCAAATTCCGTTTTCTTGTGTGGGGCCGAATATTTTTCTAAGAATTTTACGTTCTTGCTTTTCTATATTTGCAATTTTAGAATGACCTCCTAAAGCTATGGTTTCTGAAGCATATAGAGCTTCCGGTAGTACAACTGTTTTGTAGTGTTTCAGTTTTGCATTATGTGACATTACTCTTTTATTATAGTGATCCCATGTTAGTCTGAATGCTCTATGAAGTTTTGAGGCTCTTTCTGTGTTAGCCAAACTGTCCAATCCTGAAGGAAGAATTATTTCTCCAAGGTATTTAAAAAATTCTACTTGTGATATTGCTCCATACGCTGTTTCTATTTTTTCTTTCTTCTTCTTTTGCTGAAAATTCTTCATGTACTTGGTTTTATCAAATGATATTTGAAGACCTGCTTGTGATGCTATTCTGTATAATGTCTCAATAGCATGCTTAGTTTCTTCTTTGTTCCTAGTGATAATCGCTAGGTCATCTGCGAAAGCCAAGCATTTCACATTGATTTTGTTTCCAGCAGTTCCTATGCTAACGCCTTTGATGTTCTTTTCCCACTCTCTGATGACTTTATCTAGAACCAGGTTAAATAGAAGGGGTGAAAGTCCGTCTCCTTGGCGAACACCTGTTCGTACTTCAAAAGAGTCAGAAATTTCCCCAAGAAACTTCACCTTCGATGTTGTATTGGTGAGAGTCTGACGAATCAGTTCTCTGGTCTTCCTGTCCACTTGAAGTTCTTATAGCGTCTCAAACAGGGTCTGCCTGTCCACAGAATCATATGCTTTCTTTAGGTCCACAAAGGTGACAATTGTGGGGTTGGATCTGCGGATCTTCAAAATCATCTTCAGATTCCATATCTGTTCAGCACATGAACGCCCTTTTCTAAAACCCGCTTGATATTCACCAATCAAATGGTCTGTTTGTTTCTCTAGTCTGTTCAGAAGAGCTTTAGATAGGATTTTATAGGCCACAGATAATAGGGATAGACCTCTATAGTTGTTTGGATCAGTTTTGTTACCTCTCTTGTGCAATGGATGTATTAACGCGCACTTCCAGTCCTGTGGGATCACTTCTGTTTCCCAAATTGCTTTTAAAATTGCGTGGATTCTTCTGGTGACCTCTTCCCCACCGAGTTTCAACATTTCAGTGGTAATACCGTCTTCTCCTGGTGCTTTGTTGTTTTTAAGAGATTGAATGATTTCAGCTGTTTCTTCCATTGTCGGTGGATGTGAATCTGGATTCGGTGCAGGCTTTTCAAAGTGCATTTTTTCTTTCGGTGGGTCACAGTTGAGTAGGTCCTGGAAGTAATCTGCTAAGATCTTGCAGTTTTCCTTGGTGTTTGTTTCTAGTGAGCCATCTGGTCTACTGAAACATATGCTAGGTGGTTGATAACTAGACAGACTCTCACGGAAGGTCTTATAGAAACTTCTGGTGTTGTTTTTTAGGAAATCCTGTTCTATCTCTATGAGTTTATTCCTGTCGTATGTCCGCTTCTCCCTGCGGATGATCTTAGCTGTTGATTTCTGGATCTTAAGGAATAATTCCCATCGTTCAGTTGTCTGATGTCCGTTCCATTTATTCCAGGCTTTAATTCTGTCTTCAATTGCTTTATCACAGGTTGTGTTCCACCATCTGTGTTTCCTTTTCCTTGGGGGCTGCCCTAACTTCTGTGCTGATGTCAGAATTGAGTTTCCTAAGTCCCTCCAGTCTTTGGGATTTTGCTCTTTTATGGCCTGAAGAAATTCTTTGGCGTTCTGCTTGAGGTGCTCCGGATCCACTCTTAGTAATCTCTTAGTTTTTGGTTTGGATCTATTAGGCTGGAATTTCACTTTGATTTGGCTTAAGTAGTGATCAGAGTCAATCACTCCCCTGCGCACTCTAACATTTAGGATTTCACATATGTTCTGTTTGGACACTGCTACATGATCAATTTGGAATTCTCCTAGTGCTGGATTTGGTGATTTCCATGTTTTCTTCTTGTGTGGAGACCTGGTGAAATATGTAGACATGAGCCTCAAATTAAAGGATTTACAGCAATTTATCAGATGCTCACCATTCTGATTTGTTCTCCAATGTGCTGGATGATGACCAACTATGGACCTATACTTCTTTTCTCTACCAACCTGTGCGTTAAAGTCACCGAGTAAAATTTTCACATGATGTTTAGGAATTTTGCTGATGGTTTCCTCAAGGAGTTCCCAAAAGTCTTCTACTTTCTGAGGGTTTTTCTTATTGTCATTGTTTATGGGAGCGTGGGCATTAATCAATGTGTATGCCTTGTTGCTTGATTTTATTGAGAGAACGGAGATCCTTTCGGAGGGAGAAGTAAAGTTGAGTACTGAACTGGCTATTGTTTTTCTTACAAAAAACGCTGTTCCAAATTGTGATAAATTATCTCCAATTTTTATGGCTGGTTTCCCCTTATATATCCTAAAGTTTTCTGAATCAAAATGATTTTCGTCTTGGAAACGTGTTTCCTGAATGGCTGCAATTTGAATATCAAATTTATTCAAGGTGTCAATTAAATGTTTAAGTTTCCCAGTTTTGAGCAAAGTGTTCACATTGACTGTTCCGATGAAGTTCTTTTTCTTCGGGCGAAGAGATTTTGAGAAGCTCCGACTCTTCTCAGCATGATGCTCCCGATCCCCCAGAATCCGATGATCGGGAGAACCCGAACTGTATAAGTCCGGGGCCTGGGGTAGTTGCTGTGATCCAATACGATCCATCATGCCAGGTTCACAAGTTGAAAGTGAAAGGTTGGGGTGATCACATGAAATGATCACATGGTTGCAACTCGATTGTTGAGATCGAGAGGTGCCACTCGATGTTCTGCAGCTGTTTACAGAGTGTTTGGTCCGCGAGAGGTATTTTATTTCCCTCAAGTCCGCTGGCAAGCCAGTGAGGACCCCCCTATCCGCCACCTGGGACGCGCCACGTGGGAGTATCACCTCTCCCCCTGCTACGACAACGTAGTAGGTTCGTGGTTATTATTATTATTATTATTATTATTAATATATTATAAAAAACGCCATTATTATTATTATTATTATTATTATTATTAATAATATATTATAAAAAACGCCATGTTTACAGTGTTGCCTTGTTGACAATTGATATTGCAACTTTTCAGTCGGTCAACACAATATATAATAAAATATCTTAGTTAATTCTCACTTGGAACTCCAATTTTAAAAATCGTCAATAAAAAGTAAGACATTCAAATTTAAAAAAGCACAATGAATTACTTGGCCAACATACAGGAACAAAAATCTCTTTCGATGATGCTAAATTTCAACATTACTGTTCCGTCGTTAAACCTGAAGTGACGTACGCTTGTGAAACACTTTTTAAATCAACAACAGATCAACTGCAGAAGGTCGACAAAAGAATAATAAGAACAATCATTAATTTAAAAAACAACAGGTAGATGGACAATGGAGTTTGTTGTCTAATAGTCTACCTGGAAAGTGATTCAATAATAGACACGATGATTAAAAAAAAGTCAATTGCCCTTTTTCTGTAATTTAACGATATTACATGACAATTGACTACTGTATTACAACAACTATTTAACTAATTTTGGAAATGTAAAACAAAAAATAATGGATTCAAAATGATTTAGAAGAAATGAATATTACAATGCAACAAATTGCAAATAGAGAAGAAAAGGGATTCTGAAGAACAAACTTACACTAATAACTAAGCAACGAAAGCAATATGTAATAGGCCTATCTGATGAGGAAAGGGCAGCCAGGTCAGCCTGAATGAAGAGATTTTGGGAGAGAAGGAAGATGATGGCAGATAAATTCACTGTCATTTCTTAGATGACTTAAATGCGTAAACTATGTAAAACAATAAATTATTATTATTATTATTATTATTATTATTATTATTATTATTATTATTAAAATACGTTATTTAGTGTGCCATGGGGATATTACTACTCCGCACTTGAAACGTCAGAACATGCATTCGCTTTTTTAATTATTATTTTTATTTTTTTATTTTTTATTTTTAATTTAGCGTATGGCTTTTAGTGCCGGGAGTGTCCGAGGACATGTTCGGCTCGCCAGTTTTGTAGCTGCTTCGAGACGGACACCCAATGGGTGAGCTACAAGTACCGTTGGGGAGGGAAATTGGAATGTAAGGACGAGGAGTTGGAAGGTAGCGGTTGTGGCCTATAGTTAGGAGCCAACCCCGGCATTTGCCTGGAAGGAAGATGGGAAACCACAGAAGACCATCTTCAAGGTTGCCGGTGAGGGGGGGGCATTAGAACCTCCTCGCCCCCCGGATATGAGCGACTGCCTGCAGTCATGCCGTAACGACCACAGCTAATTCACCCATGCATTCGCTAAAAGAGATCTACAGTCACTAGCCTCTATAACAGGGCTTAACAGAAGGCTCTGTGCTGCACATTGCACTTTGCACGTTCAAACGAAAACAATACTTGGCTGCGCCCTCCCGTCTTCACTTCCTGCTGTATACGTGATGACGCATATTGTAAACAAACTGTGTTTTTGTAGCTGAAATAACGATCCAATTCTGCACCAAGAGCAAATTTTTGTCTATGAATTACAAATAGTGTTATTAAAATCTCCAAAGGGAAGATAAAAAGGTATTCGAACTTCTCTTCAGTTGTTATGCTCTATCACCAATACTTTTATATGGGTTGCTTTCTACAACTAAATTTCCTCCTGAGTTTCTATGTCTCGCTGGGCCTCACACCTTTGATAATGGCTCTACAAATAAAATAACTTACGCTTTTGCCTTGCGTTACGAAAAAACATAAGTTCTATTCACTTTTAAATGTAACATCATGATTGTAATATATTTTAAAGTTGAGTAATCAGCTCCATTTCACAGCCTGACAACTCCAAGCAGTGGATGCCTGGTTGTACATGAGTAATTTTGAGGCTCAATATAGCCCTACTCTATAACGAGACAGCAGTATTCTCACCTGAGTATGGCTCTGCACAGCATGGATAGAATTCTTCATTGCGCCTGGCCGGCACGTCAAGTATATCCCACTCCACCGACAAGTAGAACTCGCTGAGGTCTATACCCACCTTCACGAGGTTACTCCCAGGTTCCTGCTTCATGTGCTTCAAGTCCACCTGCAACACCAGAGGAGTTGCTGCAACTAATAACTCTTTTCACGTGTTTTCCAAAGATACCTGCCACATTTCACAGATACACGCATAACACAGCGCCCCGCGTCACGGTGTGTCTGCAGCCTTCCACTCAGTAGTTGTCATAACACCTATGAGGCAGAAATCATCCTAAATGTTTGATTTCATTGCATGCATTCCTTTCGATAACGTTAATTTAGCCACATTCAGCGTCCCTTTCCTCTTAATCCATGACAGTTAGCATTCTGAGACTTAAGCACATATTTGAGAGAGATATTAAAACTATAACTGCCATACAATTGGTTATTGGATTGAACTTCAGAAATTAATTGTAAATTTTGAAAAACTAAATTAAGGTGAACATGTAGCCTATATTTTTGCGAATTTTTAATATTAACTGAGATTAAAGGTGACGCGTGTGAACTAAAAGTAAAATTAAAATTATGTAGAATTTCAGTAGACTGGGTCATATGGTAAGATAGTTTTTTTTCTTCAAGAAAGTCGATTTTCAAAAAATCACATTGAAGATGAAAGTTATAATTATAACAGATTAAGTTTTCATTTCCTCGTCCTTCCTCTTCCTTGAATTTCTAGCGATAGCTCTCAAGTACAGGCTTAAATGGCAAACATTCAAAAATTATAATTTTTGAAACGTAGAAAGTCACATTTTAAAATTATTTTGGAATATATACTGTATTTTTTTTAATATTAAAAGGAAATATTTCTAACTCGATTGACTTAACTGGTAACTTGAATAATGTGTAATTATATTCAGAAGAGTCCAAATAATTAAACGAGATCCTTTTCATGAATTTTTGACTGGATGGGTTGCCTTAATGACAGTCTGATATTGGGCTGCGATGACAGTAGTAGCTACATTATAAGTTATTCAAGTATAATGGATGTGTTTGAACATGGTCCATGCATATTTTAAAGGGAAAGCACAGAGAGATTTAACAGCCCTGATTTTTTGAGAAACAATACATGGGTGTGACGCTGTACTGGATTTGTCTGAAAATCTCCAAATGCTTCTGGGCCCTTCTCTTAAGAATATATGCCGGTGCATGCTGTCTTATCGTCGTACTCGAAAACTAGCAAAAAAATCCTCCTGTCTCCCACCTTCTGAGTGCTGGAAGGATGCAATAAGCCCGCCCACTTGCAGACTGGCCAAAATCAAACGATTTGACAATATAAAGGTCTCATGTTAGCTCGTAAAGTAATCTTGTAACTTGGAGGGAGTCGTCTTTGAGAGGCACAGAGTTCTTCAAGTAGATGGTCTGAACTTCATTTTGTTTCTATCAGAGCTGGGTCAGTCTTTTTGCCGTGACCACCTTGTGGTGCAGCGGCTAGCATTCTTGGCTGTCACCTCTAAGGTCCGGGTTAGATTCCTGGTTCTGCGAAGGAATTTAATTCTGGTATGAAGACTGGAGCCTCGTGAGGCACAAATAAGAAGACGTACAGTAGGTTTGATTCCCACCTCAGTCATCCTAGAAGTTGTTTTCTGTGGTTATCCTCTTCTACTCCAGACGAATACTGGGATAGTTCTTAAGTTAAGGCCACGGCCACCTCCTTCCCAATCCTAGTTTCAATTACAAATACGGCTTGCTGCGTGGTTCAGCGGTGACGTTCTCGCATGCTGTTCCCAAGGTTGCAGAATCGAATCCTGGCATTTAAGGATGCGCAAATATGAGGGAGCCGTGTCAGTAGATTTACTGGCACGTTAAAGATCGCCTTTGGGGCAAACTTCGGGCACCCTGACGTCTCTAAAAGCCGCAGATGTTAAAAGGGACGTAAAACAAATAACATTATTAATTACAAATACACACAGTAATACAGCCACCACAATTGTAACGTTTTGTTACTAACCTTGCACGAAAATACATATATAAGAAACTCCACAGTTGTGCGTCCAAATGTAACGTTTTCGCTCCACGTTGAGCGCACAAATGTAACGTTCCCGGTCCTTCTAAGTGACCAAAGGTTACGTTCCTGGCGGGGCTCCAATATTGCGTTCTCCTGGAGTACAGTAGAAGAATCGCAACAAGAACAAGCACCGCTTTACTCACACCATCAATAGCATACTTACCTCTTACCTGTTCATTAGCAATGATTCTAATCAGCTCGTGTGGGCGCCAGGACACCTAACACTTACTTTAGATGTGCCAAAGTATTTAATTAAAATAGTGATAGAGCACTCGAAACGTCTTTCTCTCAAGCCGTGGTATAGCTGAGCCATTAACCAATTGTCTTATCGCTACTGGGAGAAGGTATGCATTATGTCTAAAGCTAGCTACTGGAAATGAAAGTCCTACCATTACTTAAGAACAAAATTTAATTGATCAAAATTTAAAGCAGCAAAAGACGTAAAAAGAGAAACAAATGAATTTTAAAAAAAATCTGGAAGTTATATTAAATTGGCGAGAGTTACAAAATGGAATATGAATTAAATTTAAACAAAAGCTGGATTCTAATTTGCCATAAACAGAATTACAGAGACTTGATTGGATGTAGTAAAGGAACTCACGGCCGTCTTCTTCATAGTGGTAGTCTGGTTTTCCCTCTGATCTTGCTGGCGGATGTTGTTTGGTTCTGCCTCAATATTGTATAGATCCTTATCTTGATACGGGCAGGGAACCGATTTGTCCCGTCTCCCAACTGACATATGTGAATGGCTTTGCTCCAAAATTCACTTTTGTGAATATGATCAAGGACACGATCATATTCACGTCAGTAGTATTAATTTTAAAACTTCTTGAACTGATAAGTTGCGATCTCGCAGCGAAGATGTCTGATAGACGTGAAGATTCAGAAAATCTCAGAAGATTGGGGGTTGAGAGTAGATGACCATTGGTTTTTATGGAAGATGAACTTCCCCACTCTGCAGTATTTCTCGACCAAACAATTAGGTATCCTGATGACGTAGCTCCCCACTCCAGATCCCTAAGTTCTGATCATGCCTCTTCATTAGTTGGGTTAACCACGTGGGGTTGCTTCTGAAGTAATTTTAAATCAGCGTCCTGATGCGATGTTCTTCCGAGAATTCGTGACGTCAGCGCTAACTGACCAACTTGCTTTGTCTTGAAGCCTCGCGTCCCCGGAATGTTTGTACATATATCTCGAAAGTCAAGTCTATTTTTGGCGGACTACCCGTGGCGAAACTGACGACACGTTGAACGAAATATTTCCCAATCAAGTCTAGTATAAAATATAACCTATAACGAATCTAACTAAAATCTCCATTTTATAACCTCCGCCAAACAATAATTAAACCCCTTATATATATATATATATATATATATATATATATATATATATATATATATATATAAAGAAATTATGGAATAAATCTAGAATCGATATGATAATTAAAATATACATAATAATAATAATAATAATAATAATAATAATAATAATAATAAATTAATTTTGCTGCTTATAAAACATATAAATTAAGGGGAAGTATTCGGACTGTTACATCGCCCTTAGAATTTTTTGTCCAATCTTAGATTTGGGCGAACAAATTATATACACATTTAACCTAACAATTAACAGCATCATACAAAATTATACCCTTCAACATTAAAAATATACATATATACCCTTCAATATTTACAACAATGAATACTTTGTTGTTGCTTTAAAGCGTCAATGTTCATTTCTTTCTTCCTGATATGTATGATTTCATTCATACTAACACTCGTTTGTTAGGCAGATATTCTGAGAGACTTGTATCGTTTTAATTCAAATCGTTATTTTTCTTGTCTCCAGAATAATTATAATAAATATTGCCTTCACTAATTCATCACACGACACATCACACGCATGTGATAATCCTGCATACTTGATTCCTCGCAAGTACTCTGTAATGAATTTACAAAATTTTACCTATATCACATAAAACAAGAAAGCATAGTTTTATACATAGGCATAATATTTGAGTGCAAGTTACCCCCCATTAATTCCAAAATATAAGGTACTAGGTCACCCTTCGCTTATCTGATTCAGATAACTCACTCGTTCCAGTATATGTGTCAACAGTCGGATATGCCTCTTGTAAACTTAGTTACCTATCTCTTTAAAACTACTAATTGTATACCAGGGCATTGACACATGTTGTTCCGTTACACACGAGTCCTTACCTGACTCATTCCACGTATTTTCTTAAAGGGTGTACTCATCTTTAGGTACGGTACTTAAGGAGTTAGCATATGGGCTTAAGGATGGTTCAATGATTTTATCTCTTAACATGTCGTCAATCTGCAGTTGTACTGCCTCTTGGTATTTAAATGGGATAGGGTATCTATTACCTACAAAGACTTTGCGATCAATTACATTTAATGAGTGTGTGTAGCAATTGGCCTCGCCAATCCGATTCTCAAAAACTCTACTATTTCTTACTAAAACATCCAATAATTGATCCCTCTGATCAATGCCTAAAGAACTTTCTTCCACAGCCTGACATAATGCATCCTCTAGATTGCCATTAGTCAGCCAACTGCCAATAAAATAAAAACCATCGTCACTACTTCCCACCTTATTGTCACCTGACAAAATCACTTTAATAACGCACACTCTTTGAGAATAATCACTCTTACCTGGCTCATTAAATGCAATAATCACAGCTTTCTTCCCCCATTTCATTCTAATACACCTCTCATCGTAACACACCTGAACCTGATTAGCAGACAACCAATCAGTACCCAATATCAAGGAAAACACAAGGTTTGGGATCACCAAACATACCTGCATACCTATTACATTATTAATACAAATTTCCACCAGAACCTGCTTAGAAATGACATGAGACTTTTTACCTACAGCTGTTATTACAAAAGTTGATTTGATAGGGATTTCTTGAAATATTACACCTTCGTCTCTCATCCTATTATAAAATGACAAGCTAATGCAACTCTTGACACATCCTGTATCTATAAGCGTATCTATACGCGCCCTCAACACATTTATGCTAATGACGGAATTTAAATTTTCAATATCACTAGGTTTTGTCACCTTTTCATCATAATCGCACAAGAGATCATCTCTTACATTTAGGTCATAACCACTAAATAGAGTATTGGCTGGGAATATCAACGACTGGAAATCTGACCTCGCATTACATGAATGCCCTACCGTGCCTTCCTAACTTTTTATCATCCTCCTCTTTTTCTTTCTCTCGTTTCACTGTAATTATTTCTTCTCTTCTAAGAACGATAGTTTCTCCCTCCTCAGTACTACTCTTATCAACCACAAAACTACACTTCCCCTCTCCCCTAGTTTCACCTACCGTAGCCACTACTGTAAGCCATTGCATTCTATATTCTTTATCTCTTTCTTTCAATCTTCCTTCCATTTCTTCTAGCATCGTAATCTGTTTCTCTACTTCCTTTCTACTCCTAGGACTTCTAACTTCGATAATCTGCTCGTTACTTACCTCTAAACTCCTCTTTCCTACATCCAGCATTTCTTCATCCTCTACACGATTTTTCTCTAACGTCTTCGTTAACTGCTGCTCTTTTTCTCTACTCTCATCTATTTCCTGCCCCTCCTCAACATCTATTCTATTTTCAACTAATGTCTTCTCTACCGTAATATTCTGCTTTTCTCCTTCCTTCCCTTCCTGGCCTTCCCCCCTTCCACCTTCTGTTTTTCGTGCTTGTCTGAGACCCCTTGTTGCATTCGATCCAACATACGTTTCTCCATCCCAGCTAATTTAATGTTCATTCTTTCATCTACCATTCTCTGAAAGCTCTTCCTCATCTCCTGCTGTGATTCCTTTATGCTAACATTGAATTCTTCTTTCATCCGTCTATTTTCTTCATCAATGGCTTTCTGCATTTTCATCTCCTGAGTATTTACTACTTTCCTTATCCTCGTTATTTCTACTCTTATCTTTTCATTAATTCTCTTCTCCTCTCTCTTACTATGCTCTTTTATCTCAACCGTTACTTCCTTAACTTTCTCCCCTATCTGCTGGTTAAGCTCCCTAATTTCATTTCCTACCACCTGTAACTTTTGTTCAATTTCTACCATTATTTGACCTGCTTCCACCTTCATGTACCTCTGAATGTCTTCCTTCACTGTTTCTTTAAATGTTATAATATCTACTTCAAGCTGCTCATACATCTTACCTAACCTCTCTGTCTCTTTGACGACCTTATCTACTTTCTGACTATTATGCTTTAGTCCCTGATTTAATTTCGTCATCTCCTGTTTTAATTCTTTATTTAATTTTTGATTATTACTTTCCATTTCATGTTTTAATTCTTTATTTAGTTGCTCAAATTTATTATTGCCTCATTTGAACTAATATACTCAAAATGCTATCCTGTGCTGACATCTCCGATGAACTACCCTCTACACTAGTCGCATTAGAATTTACATCCGCTAAATTCCTAGCTTCGTCTATCTCCATCTCCAGATTCACGCTACTACCATTCTCTTCACCATCTCCCGTCACCTCTATACCACTTCGCAGCTTCATCTTATCTTTATCCGCCATACCGACACACACAAAAAAACTTATTATCACCCCCAAAAATACTTGCACTGAAATATATCCTTTTCCCTTCACGACAAACAATTGGTTTTCGGGCCTACGCTTGTGGCGCCAAATGTAACGTTTTGTTACTAACCTTGCACGAAAATATACATATATAAGAAACTCCTCAGTTGTGCGTCCAAATGTAACGTTTTCGCTCCACGTTGAGCGCACAAATGTAACGTTCCCGGTCCTTCTAAGTGACCAAAGGTTACGTTCCTGGCGGGGCTCCAATATTGCGTTCTCCTGGAGTACAGTAGAAGAATCGCAACAAGAACAAGCACCGCTTCACTCACACCACCAATAGCATACTTACCTCTTACCTGTTCATTAGCAATGATTATAATCAGCTCGTGTGGGCGCCAGGACACCTAACACTTACTTTAGATGTGCCAAAGTATTTAATTAAAATAGTGATAGAGCACTCGAAACGTCTTTCTCTCAAGCCGTGGTATAGCTGAGCCATTAACCAATTGTCTTATCGCTACTGGGAGAAGGTATGCATTATGTCTAAAGCTAGCTACTGGAAATGAAAGTCCTACCATTACTTAAGAACAAAATTTAATTGATCAAAATTTAAAGCAGCAAAAGACGTAAAAAGAGAAACAAATGAATTTTAAAAAAATCTGGAAGTTATATTAAATTGGCGAGAGTTACAAAATGGAATATGAATTAAATTTAAACAAAAGCTGGATTCTAATTTGCCATAAACAGAATTACAGAGACTTGATTGGATGTAGTAAAGGAACTCACGGCCGTCTTCTTCATAGTGGTAGTCTGGTTTTCCCTCTGATCTTGCTGGCGGATGTTGTTTGGTTCTGCCTCAATATTGTATAGATCCTTATCTTGATACGGGCAGGGAACCGATTTGTCCCGTCTCCCGACTGACATATGTGAATGGCTTTGCTCCAAAATTCACTTTTGTGAATATGATCAAGGACACGATCATATTCACGTCAGTAGTATTAATTTTAAAACTTCTTGAACTGATAAGTTGCGATCTCGCAGCGAAGATGTCTGATAGACGTGAAGATTCAGAAAATCTCAGAAGATTGGGGGTTGAGAGTAGATGACCATTGGTTTTTATGGAAGATGAACTTCCCCACTCTGCAGTATTTCTCGACCAAACAATTAGGTATCCTGATGACGTAGCTCCCCACTCCAGATCCCTAAGTTCTGATCATGCCTCTTCATTAGTTGGGTTAACCACGTGGGGTTGCTTCTGAAGTAATTTTAAATCAGCGTCCTGATGCGATGTTCTTCCGAGAATTCGTGACGTCAGCGCTAACTGACCAACTTGCTTTGTCTTGAAGCCTCGCGTCCCCGGAATGTTTGTACATATATCTCGAAAGTCAAGTCTATTTTTGGCGGACTACCCGTGGCGAAACTGACGACACGTTGAACGAAATATTTCCCAATCAAGTCTAGTATAAAATATAACCTATAACGAATCTAACTAAAATCTCCATTTTATAACTTCCGCCAAACAATAATTAAACCCCTTATATATATAAAGAAATGATGGAATAAATCTAGAATCGATATGATAATTAAAATATACATAATAATAATAATAATAATAATAATAATACTAATAATAAATTAATTTTGCTGCTTATAAAACATATAAATTAAGGGGAAGTATTCGGACTGTTACACAATTGCATACGTATTCAGACAAACTCCATACTCACCCATGTACACGGGGCTACAAGATCACAATATCGCAAAGCGCCGAAAATTAAACAACTTTTTTGATGTGTTGCCAAATTATATATTGGTAATTGAATACGTAGACCGTCTAATAGTGGACCGACAGTAGTGGCTACGCTGGCTAAAGCTCAGCATTAGGTCATGGGGCAATGCTCCCTGCTGACTCGGTAGACGCGTGGGTTCGAGCCCCACCGTCGGCCGTCCTTGAAATGGTTTTCCGTGGTTTCCCATTTTCAACACCAGGAAAATGCTGGGACGGTACCTTCTGACAGGCCACGGCCGCTTCCTTCCTCATCCTTGCCCAATTTCATTCACCATCATTCATTTCATCTCTCATTAACTCCTCTCATGAGGTTGGTGTCAGGAAGGGCATCCGGCCGTAAAAATCATCGCCACAAAGACTTCCATCGCATCTCATCCCCGACCCCGTTGGAAAACGGGAATAATAAGGGGGGGGGGGGTGGTAGACATACAGACCGTCTAATAGTGTAGTGGGTTGGAATGTTGGTACGGAGTTTCCCAGACTCGTGTTGCCAAATGGAAATGTGCACAATGCTGTAGCAGCAGTTGCAGCGTCACCCTACCGCATATGAACTCCGGTTCATAATGCCTGGTTAGTGATCTCCTGCCAAAGCCAAGGACTCTGATCGAGTCGCTAAGTCCTTTGTGAATATGGCACATGAGAGTCATATTCAGATTGCATACTCCCAGAAGTAAAGAAGAGAAGTAAAGAAAAAGTTAGAGCTGTGGTGATTTTTCAGTATGTTAGTGTGCAGTGCAACATCCAGTGAGTGATATAAGTCAAAATCAGATATATTTGACTTGTGACAGTCTTCTAGCAGCATTGCGATATTTTCATAGAGATGCATCCCTGTTCGTATTTTCAAGTCAAAGACGTACTGTATGTAGCCTATACATAGTATGTGAAAGAGAAGTTATGTTGTTGTTGTTTTTGTTTCTGCCGTTTCATTTGAGGGACTTGGACATCGTGGTCATTTAGCTCCATGTACTTGGGTGTGTGTAGAATTTGTCTTATGATCTGTGTTATTGTACTGTAGTGTTTGTATTTGTTATTCAGGTGAGGATTGGAAAAGAGGCAGCCGTGGCATTAATTTAGGAGCCATCCCGAATTTGCCTGGAATAGGTGTAGAGAAGCTACGAAAAACTATTTACAGGACGGCTGAAGAGGGAAACAAACCTATCTCTTCTCAGTTTTGCCTCACGAGGCTGAGTGTATCTCGCTCCAGCTCTCAGACCAGAATTTAATTTCTTGACAGAGCTAGGAATCAAACCTGGACCTCCAAGCAAACAGTCAAGAATACTACTACACAAAGAAAAGTTCTGATCTATTAATCATGATAATAATTGATGATAATAGCTTGCCACGGAGGGTGAGTGGTCAACGTGTCGGTCTACTAACCCCAAGATTGCAGGTTTGCTCCTGGCCGTGGTAAGTGATTTTTTTTGAAAGGCGGCAGAAATACGACACGCATGTCATACGATGTTGGCATGTCAAAGAACACATTTGAATTCAGTAGGCCGTGTTCATAATGGCAAAATTAATCTCGGGAGTTTCCGCCAACACAAAGTTCCTCATTTCTCTACTAGGAAGCGCTATAGTGTTCAAGGAGCTTAGATATCTACCTCACAGTACCTCCTTGACTTTCACAGTGATTCAAGGAACAACGAAATTCGACATGCAAGCTACCCTCTGGGTGTCAAATTACAAAGCTTGCACCCGGCACCGAGGCCATACGATATTATTATTATTATTATTATTATTATTATTATTATTATTAATATTATTATTGATGATAATTCTTGTTTTAAGGGGCCTAACATCTAGGTTGTCGGTGGATCTATTAATGAATCAGACAATCCATGTTGAGGTGGATTTCTTTATTATTCTTCATTACTAGTCAGTTTACTTGTATGATAAAGACCCAATAAGTCGCTCGAAGACTTCTCACCTTGCTCACTTTGGGATACATGAATGACTCACAGCTCCCGGAATTATCCTGAATTATTTCCAAATTTCATAAATCTTATGGTAACAGTCTATTTCTGGAAACTTACCTCTGAGACAAAACACAGAACATGAAACCAGTTTCTCATCTGGAGTATGTCTAACTACGCCTATGATCACTTATACTCTACTGATATTAAGCTGTTAAGTCTAAACTTGCTAGGGGCGTGGTGGCTCAGCGGTCTAGCTGAATGCCTCTCACCAAGGCAGTCCGGGTTCGATTCCCGGTCAATGCATGTGAGATTTTCGAAGTGAAATGCCATGTCCTGTGGTTCGGATTCCACGTAAAAAGGAGGTCTCGTGGCTCATGATCTCGAGATTAACGGTCACGTTAAACTACAAGCTTCCCTTTTCTAAACTTGCTAGCCATATTCTGTGCTCCTCCTGTGGGCCACGGGAAATCATCGCCAACGGCCTGGAAAGGGACAGCTACCGGTATAGATTTAATTATCACCCTCTAGAACAACTCAGGCACCCCTAGCTCCAGGATTCTGACTACGCCCCTGTTTTCTCGAAGATGCTCTTTGATATTAAGTTAAAAAGTGTTGTCTTTCATTTAGATGCTTGCAACATCATATATTATCGACCCCATTTTGAGGAATATGTCTGATAACCTTTGTTATGGTTATTGTGTACTTGATTTGTTGTTGGGGCTTAAAAAAGGTACCAACACAGCATTTGCCTACAGTAGAAGTTATGCTAAACCTCTTAAAATCTCTCCTAATATCGTTGAGGGTGGAATTAAAACAACCTCCCTCAGTTATACCCACGAAACTGAGCAAACCCTGCTCCAACCCTCAGAACAGAAGCAATGTTATGACCAAACCAGTAATCGAATTCAGGACATTTAGTAAATCAATCCATACGAACCCTTAGAACAAAGAGGGCGGCTCTCAAAATAAAATGATAAAATGTCTATCAAATCAATCAATCAAAAAAATCCAGAAATAATTACCAAATATTCGGTCGAATGCAGTATTATATATCGTACTTTCAAATCTTATGACACTATCGCTAGTTGCTTGCCACGGTGGGTGAGTAGTTGTCGCATCGGACTACGAAGCCCAAGCTTACAGGTTCGCTTCTGGCCGTGGTAAGTGATTTTTGAAAGGCGACAAAAATCAAGACATGCATGTCATACGTTGTTGGCATGTTAAAGAACCCATTTGGATTCAGTAGGCCGTGTTCATAATGTCAAATTTAATCTCGGGAGTTTCCGCCAATACAAAAGTTACTCCTTTCTCTACTAGAAAGCGCTATAGTGTCAAGGAGCTTAGATATCTAACTTCCTTGGCTTTCATAGCGCTCCAAGGAGCGACTAAATTTGGCATGCAGGCTGTCCTCTGGACGTCAAATAACAAAACTTGCACCCGGCACCGAGGCCTTACGATAATATCATTATCGCTAGTTAGTGAACCTACACATCACCGCTGGATGTAATAGCAGGGGAGAGGTAATAACTGCCGAGAGTCTAGTAAGAGTCGTGTTAGTGTTTGACTCGACTCTTGCCTGGGACCTTACCATGACATTTCGTCAGCTCTCCCCTACTGTCTGCTCAACTTATGAAGTAACAATTTGCTCTACAGTAATGACGACACAGCCTATAGAGTATATTTCGGTTTAGCACATGGTATAATAGCATTCATTCGCTGATAAGGAGAAAGAAAATTCATTTGCTTTATATTCCTCCAATACATGTGAGTGAACTATGGTTATTTTGATCGAGGATCTTGATAGGTAACCGAGGATTTGAAATCAGATATTACACCAACATTCACCTGCAGTGAGTGTCTAGGGCCAGAACCGTTAAACCACTCGATATGTATACCGAAGTGAACTGTGGCTGAGATTGAACTAAAAGTTTTGGCTTCCTATTATTTTCATCGCACGTATGTTTATGAGGGCAAGTGATATGTTTCTGTCGTTATTTTATCTCACCATGTTCAGGCAGAATCGAAGCTGAAACGAAGCATCTTATGTGCCCGCTAAGCAGATGTGCTGTGAAGGTTGCCGCATCTAACTACGTCACGGCGCGAGGACCTCGCAGCTGAGGAGGAAGATCTATTACATTCCCGCAATACAAGCGTGTTATGGTGATTGCCGAATCAATCTATGTCACGGCGCCAGGAGAAGAAAGTTATTTCAATAAAGCTTTCGTATTCCGGAATATACAGGCATTTGGATCCCTCTCGGCTTCTCACCCCCGGTCAGGAAAACCAAGATTAACGGCAAGGACACCCGACGTGCTGATCACGTCTCACCCCGAAGGCCAAATGGCTAAGTAGCGGACGCTTGGTAGGCTAAGGCATTTCATGGGTTGTGGAGACACATAGGGGTGTTCTTGCCCTTTTTCTACAGTACAATTTTGGTTTGTTCTTTCTTGAAACGAAAATTTATAAACACCACCAAATGTGCGATTCCATTTTCTTCGATGGTGCTTTAATGTCAATCAAGTTCTGAAGAGATGATGCCTCGCTTTAACTTTCAAGGGAAGGTAGGATCCCGTTTTTGAGTGCCTCGAAAGGGATTCTTACTCTTCATGCAGATTCAAAAATATAGCCATCGGAGCAATAAAATTGGCAATAACCTAGGTGACAAGATGACATAGTCGGTGGAGAATCTGAACCTGCTTTGTGATATTCGTTAGTCTTGCCGATATGTGTACTTTATGAGAGTCAGCTAAGGAAGAATTCCGTACCACGAGCGATTATATGAGGTTTAGCTTTTCACCGACGATTTGTAAAATTCTATAGTAAAGCACAATATACCCGCAAAAACAACTCAGACAAGTGTTAGAAAATAATATTTTCTCATTTCATCAGCTTTCAAAATATATGAGTTAATATTGACAAAATCAAAAGGTAACTTTGAAGCCATTCTCAGTGTTGCCATATTGACAATTGATATTAAAGCTTTTCAGTCGGTCAACACTATGTAATTCCAATTACTGGGACATGTGAAAAACAAATAAGCTGAAAAATGTACATGTGATTAAATATACATTTCTTATAGACTAAAGAAGAGGGAGAAAACTAATGGATGTCATGTTTCGCTTGTCAAGTGAGCATTACCAGATCCAAATATACAAGACAAAATAGCTCTATAAAGCACTACCAAATATTCAATGAAAACCACAAACGGTATCTGCTCTCCAAAAGCAAA
This sequence comes from Meconema thalassinum, assembly GCA_946902985.2. NCBI lineage: Eukaryota > Metazoa > Arthropoda > Insecta > Orthoptera > Tettigoniidae > Meconema > Meconema thalassinum. The sequence continues at coordinate 1,885,110,664 of OX336388.2, forward strand.
AACAAAGCATTTAAACGCTTGTATGAAAGCTCTTCAAAGTACAAAAGGTAATCTTGAGGTTCGTGATTTACGAGTGGTTCCACATACAGATTGTATTTTACCTCAGGACAATGGTTGTCAGTGCAGTTTGTAGACATTCCACAATTCAGATAAGTCTCCATATCAGATATTTCAACACATTAATAGCTAGTAGATAAACACTGTTTTTGTATGTTGCAGTTCTAAGATATTACCATCATCTCAGCATCATTTCTGCTTATTAGTTTACAATTCTATAGTAGTTTAGGGTTTATTGCTTAAGTGTATAACAGCAATAGTAGCTACACCATATATTAGCTGGTGTAGGGAGACTTTGTTCATGTGATCATCATTTCCCAGTCCTACGACACTGTAGACATTAAAAATTAGGTATTTTTTTTTAGATGCTTATGCTTTAACATTTATCAGTAATAGTTGCCACACTTCCTAAGTTTCTGCCGTGCTTTCTGTTTATGGAGGGCAGAGACTGTCTTGCAGTGTTTGGTAGAACTATTTTGTCTTGTATATTTGGATCTGATGATGCTCGATTGACAAGCGAAACATGTCATCCCGTAGTTTTCTCAATCTTCTGTGCTCCATAACATACGAGTATAATACAGTATATGCCGGATGAATCAGCTGCCCCTAATAATTATGCAGCCCAACTAGCGTTGTTTTCAGGAAAGTCGATATTTTTCTACTTGCATCCCGTATGCTACTAACGCGCTGCAAGCTTATCCTGCAAACGATACTGAGCACTATTATGTTCCCCCCGATGTGACTACAGACTAATAAGAGGGGGAAATAATAGTATTCAGTATCGTTTGCGGGATATGCTTGCAGCGCGTTAGTAGCATACGGGATGCAAGCAGAGAAATATCATCCTTCCTGACAACACGCGTTAATTGGGCTGAATAAAACAATATTATTAGGGGCAGCTGATTCACCTGCTATAATATTATATATAATCACAAGAAATTGTTTTCAGGTTATTTAGCCATATGTCCTAGTAATTGGGATTATATTGTATTAATCGACTGAAAAGTTGCAATATCAATGATCCAAAGACCCAAAATATAAATCTCTTAAATATAAAGCTCTTCTATGAGTGTAATGTAACAAACATATCACTCACAAGAGCCTCAGAATTCATTCACATCTGTATCAAAACAGTGTTAAATTGATATTAGACCTTCTTCAGGGTCTTCGGACAAGAATTTTGATTTGAAAAATGGAACCTTTGTTGGGTGGAGCATTAAAGTGTAAGCTTTTAGTAGATTCAAGTGGGAAGTTATCCATAGGACTGTAAATAGTATGCTTTACTAAGTGTATTATTTGATCTTTGAAATAATTCAAGACTAGTTTTTTAAAGAAAAGATTCACTTCGATAGTTCTTTTAATAGCACTAATGTCGGTCATGTTATAGAATAAACCTAAAGTTTTGTCATACAGACTCCACTTGAAGGAGGGAACTTTGGCTACATGGCTATAATTACGACACCATATAGGTTTTTAGATGAGACCAGACTGATAATCCCTTTCGAGGTATTCTTTCTTCATTCTCAACTGTATTGCCTCCTTCATTGGTGAACTCCACCATGGATCCATTATAGCAAAATTCTTGAAATAGGTAAAATGTCTCCATACACAATCACATAATTCTCTCCAGTGACTTAATGTCATATACACCAGAACCAGGTTTAATGACAGAATTCTGCAATTACGAACTTGTAACTTATGTCTCCCCAGATCCCCATCTCTACCTGGAAACATGAAAGCATGGAAGAAGGGAAAGAGACAACTAATACCATGAAGTCATGGTATAAAAATTTCAATGGGTCTTTCTGCCTTCCTAAAATGTTCGTTTTCACGAACACACTGTTAGACTTTTAAGTGCATATTCAATAATATTTAATTGAGGAGCAGGCAGCAGAACGTTGGTATTTAAAGAAACAGTAAAGAATACGTACATACGTATGGTGCATAGGAGTGGCATGTGCTGTACAGTACATACATAAAACACTATTCCAATTTACTTTTAAAAAACAAAGCATTCTACCAAAATAAAATTACGAAACAAACTGAACTAAACAGTTGACTAAACAGTTTTAATTTCACCTGTAAATTGATCACACATTTTAATTACATCTATGAAGTTTCATTGACAATTCTCAGTGTGAGAAGTGAGTAGGGAAATTAATTCATGCTAAAATATAGATTGGTGGATTTAACCGATTTGGCGGATTTTACGTAGGTATGTGGTGATGAGTTGACACCTTGTCGAAAGGGGATGGTTCCATGATCGTGGTGTATTCTTTGAATACACGGTACCAGAGATTATAATTTTCAATGCTTTTGCATGTTCTTTCCTTCCTCTTTGTCAAACACCAACAGTGATCTTCTGTTTTCTCTTAGGGGTTCAGGTCGCTTATATCTTTTATGAGTCTGTTCCAGATATATATTCTATGACCCACCTAGCGTCATATAGCAGCGAATCTCTGAAGCTCTTCAACTCTTCCTCGCGCAAGAGGAATTCCTTCTCCATCTGGCCACCAGATCCTGTTACCATCGCCAGCTATTATCTCCATGAGCAAGAGAACTACGTCTACTCTTTTACTCACCATGCTGTGCTAGTATCATCTGTTATCAACTCTTTGAAGACCGGCTCAGCAAGAGAAGATCATTTTTTGTTTTAAAGTTGGCAATGTTTATATGTTCTCCTTTTGTTTCCTACCCCCCACTCTTTTTCCCTTCCTTGGACCCTCCGTGCTCCGTTGAGCAGGTCTCACTTCTCAGTCGGCAGTTGACTCGATCAGTTAAGGCTCCTCTCGAGCCAGCCTCCTCAAACCAAGAGGCATACTCTCTTCTACGCCATGTTGGCAAGGTAGTTATCGTCATACGGAACTTCGCCTTCAACATGAAATCAAGATAAGTACCATCTTAAAGTTTTAACCTCATCTTCATGGTTTTAACTTTCACGTGCTTTTAACGATACTTTTATAGACAGTGTGAGATTATTTATTTTGGGGCAAAAATCATTCTTCGTGGGATTTGCCATGTTGAGCTTTTGTTCGTACAAGCCAACCTTACTAGAAAAGAGCTTTTCTTAAGCTATTTAAATGAGAAATCCTCTCGCTACGTGGGATATTATCTAATACCCGCTGTCTATAATTCACCAAGTTAGTTCCTCCGTTGGATTTACATTAGCCCATTTTCCACTAAGATCGTCCTGGAACCTTCCAGATCTTGTACTCTATCTGCGAGTCTTGCCGTCAGGTATTTTTCACTCACTTGTGAAAATAATATTTAAAATGAGGAATCTTCCTTACAAATTACTGCAATAGCTAACTTTCGTCCACCGTTGGGATGTTCTATGGCGCATTTAACTGTAATCCACCATTTTCTCCAGCAATAGACTCTCGCCTACCTAGTGCAAACAGTTCTTTTCAGCATTGTAAAAACTTTCTTTCTCATGAACTTTCGAGTTTCTACAGTGAACTTTGCATCAATCTTTACAGACTATAGTGATAATCAGTGCTTGCTCCACTCTTCTACCGCGTCGCGATCGTCCGTTTACATTAAATACGGCCATGAACATTTTTTCCTCCATCCCTATTTCTCTTTCCTAAACCTCTTACTAACAATCTGTAATAAACTTTTAAATTTAGGTCTGTTTCAATAAGGTGTCACTCTATGAAGTGCCCTTCCATTTTGCTTGTTTATCATTAAGTAATTGCTGTATAATTACGTGGTTTATACACGTTTCAAACTTACATTGTTTCTCCCTTCAAATAAGGGAAAACAATTCTTTCAACTCTTGTGTGAGTTATTTTTAGGTCTCACTAAATGGAAACTGCCCTATTTGGCTCGTGATTCCTATCTAAAATATAGGAGGTCGAGAACCTTCCTTTTGATTATCTCTTCAGGTTTCACAGTAAGTGACCTGCCCTCTTTTGTATAATTCTCATATAGTAATTCTGTTTAAATATAAGAAGTTGTAGGAACTTCTATTTTATTCTTTATGTTTTCCTTATTGTTATTTTCGAAGTTGTTATACTCTCTAGAATATTCTTTCAGAAATTTCTTATAGTACACTCCTTGTACTCAATTTAATGTTTAAACTTTAATCATTTCATTGCCTTTTTTAAAATCTTACCAAGATTTTAGTACCAGGTTTAAAACCTTAAAAATTATTATTTGCCTGGAGCAATTTCTACATGTTGTTGGAGGTCTGCGACCCCAAATTGTTAATAAGATTGAAACATATTTAATTGTTAAATTTATCAACTTCTTTGCATTGTCAAATAAATTAAATATTTGTTTTTGGATTCATCATTTCTCTGATACTACAGTTAGGCGAGATCCTGGCTTTCCTTGCTCTTCCTAGGTTTATGCCCTCGTTCATACTCAATAAAGCTTTTACCATTTGTCTTGCCAGACTATCACCCTTCCCTATAGTACTTTCATGCATGCTTGGGAGGAAATACACTAAAGCCTTTCTCTGGCAAACCGCCAAAGTCTTAGCTGCGGTTCCCGTCAGCTTCGACCAAGCTCGTACCCACTTTAGGTATCCGAGAACGGATTTGCGGTGGCAACCACCTTTAAGTGTGTTTAAAGTTAAACTTATTAATTTTGTGGAACTCTCCTCCTATTTTTCTATCCTTTTTCTCCAATCCAAAATCTACTTCCTTCTCTTAATCATCTTCCCTTGGTGGGTGGGTTATTCCTCAGCCAATAAACTACCCAAAATTTGGTGCCGAAACCCGGGAGAGTCCATTTTCCATTTTTTCTTTTTAAAAAAGTGTCATTTGACAATACTTGGCAAATTATTAATATCTGCTTTGGATTTTTCAGCTATAACTACATCATGCAAAGCCTGTGAACGGGAAAGAGGCCGCTCCTGTCTCCTTTGGTGTGTCCCGTTCTTTCTACCCATTCGCTGCTGCCAACTTGACAGCATCTCCAAGGTTCAACAGTTTCGTGAGTTACATTTCAATTTATTCTCTTTATCATGGCTCCTACTGAAAAAGATGAAACTCTCATTGCTAGACGTTCTTCTTATAAAGGGCAACTCACCAGATTCAGAAATTTCATCAACAAAATAAATCCCGCCGAGTGTGATTTAGACATCTTGACACATCGCCTTAAGTTGTACGAACGGTCTTATGATTATTATGATCAAATTCAAACCGAGATTGAATCCGCTTGCCCAGAACTTCAATCGGATCGGGACGAGGTCGAACCCTTGTACTTTGAAGGGATTGCAAAGGCCCACCAACTGATCCGCAATATCTCAGAACCGGACACTAGGGTCATCAATCCGGCCCAGTTCGCACCCGCTTCAGTTCACAAGAACAAACCGAAACCGTTACTTCCTAAGATAAGCCTACCTCACTTCTCAGGCAAGGAAGGTGAATGGTATTCTTTTTACGAACTTTACTGCTCCCTAATTCATGAAAATACTGAGATTCGTGCTATTCATAAATTTTATTTCCTTCGTGTGTCTTTGGAAGGTGAGGCCTTAGCCTTAGTGGAGTCACTGCCTTTAAGCGCAGACAACTACCACATCGCCTTTAATCTCCTTAAAGAGAGATATGGTAATTTACGTTTGAGTGTAGCTCGCCACATACGTTGTCTCTTCAACCTACCAGCCGTCAAACCTAATGACGTCACCTCTTTAAGAGACCTCTTAGACTCTATACAGTTGAATGTCAGAGCATTATACCAACTCAAGCATCCTGTCCAAACATGGGACACCATACTCATTCATCTGGCTACATCAAGATTCGATTTTTCAACTTTAAAGGCTTGGGAAATTGACCTCGCTCGCAAGGAAGAATTTTCCTTCGAACACTTAATCTCGTTTCTTAACAGCCGATGCCAAGTCCTTACAGCACTCGCATTTCAGTGCGAAAAGGTCGAAACGAATCATCAGTGTCAAATTTTTGAAAAAAAACTTGCTTCTTCAAAGGGACATCAGCCCCCATCTGTCGAGAACAAGCAAACCCGTTCTTCTTTCAATCATACAAGAGAACATATCAGGCCGCTCAACAAATCGTTAAAATGCACGCTCTGTAAAAAGCTTCACACATTGTATTCGTGCAAATCCTTTAAAGAATTGTCTGTCGAAGATCGAAGGAAGTTTGTCTTCAATAGCAAACATTGTTTCAATTGCTTGTCACCTAAGCATTCTTCTTCAAACTGTACGTCATCCAATCTCTGTTTTCATTGCAAAAAACCGCATCATTCTTTATTGCACGTTCATGATAAATCGAGGTCATCAGCACCTGCCTCTTCAAGCTCCATGCAGAGCAGCTCCGAACAAACTAATGCTTCTTCCTGCATTTCTAACGCCGAAACTTCTCACAGTGCGCAAACCCTTTTGACCACTGTACAATTCGAAATCCAAGATAAATTTGGAAATTGGTTTAGATTCCGATTTCTCGATTCCGCTTCAACGCACAACTTTGTTTCGCAATCGTTGATTAAAAAACTAGGTCTTTCGTCATCGCCGACTTCTATCAATGTGACCGGCATTGACAATTTGAAAACTCAAGTCTTGCAGTCTTCAAAATGGAAAATCAGAGACGTTTGCCAAAGAAACACCAATCTTAATTTAAACTGTCTCATTCTTACCAGTATTGGCAAAGACACTCCTAGCAGCGCTATTAATACTTCCAGTTTAAAGATTCCTTCGCACTTAAGGTTAGCTGATCCTCAGTTTAATGCTCAAGGTCCCATTGATGTACTTTTCAGTGCCAATGTTTTTTGGAAGTGCCTTCGCAAACAAACACGTAAGTTATCTTCAACCGTGGTCGCCAGAGACACCGATTTTGGTTGGGTTATTACTGGTGAAATTCAGCATCCCAGTGTTCAAACCAAAGCGCAATGTCATTTTGTTACAGCTGACATAAATCCCATTTCTGAAAAAGAGAACGCTCATGTTTCAGATCTCAATATTTTTGAAAAACACTTGTCGAAACGATGTCTTATCGTGAACAACTACACTACCTCTGTAAGTTGTTTAAATGATTTTGCTTTCTTTCCGCACAAAATGGCAATTCAAGTTCGCCTTGCTTTGTGTCACTTCGTCTACCTTCTTATGTCATTTTTATAGCAGGTAATTGCTTAAACTCTCTATTAAAAACTATCTTCCCCTTGTGTAAAACCATGGCTATCAGTCTCTATCCCTTCGCTGTAAGCTATGTTTCACTTCTTTCGCTATTTAGAAGGATGGCCACGGTCGGCTCCTCCCTCCTTCCTCACAATTGGAAGTCGCTTTTGAAACCGCTTGAAGATCTGAATTCTATAGCATCTAGAATAACTATTCTTATGCATAACCTCCTTCTCAATGTCCCGGCTTCCCTTCCTATTTCGGAAGAATCAAGCCTTTTTCTGTCGAAAATGTCGGATTCCGTGATCCTCTCAATTATGCGAAATTGATTTCCTACTCTATTTCATATATCATTAAATTGTTTTTTCACATCCAAGTTACGATTGACTGCATGCCGTCCAACCTGAATATCTGCTTTAAGTTACAGCTGATTCAACTAGTGTTGTTTGTGTACTTTGAACTGCTTGTTTTTCAAACTTGTTTGTATACAAGCCTGGATAACGCCAAGTTGTTGTTTATTTCCTGTACGATTGCCAAAGGTCAAAGCAATTTTCTCTTATCTCAACTCTGGCTGACTGCCAACGATCGTCTTGCGAGTTGCTTCTGCAAGTACAGAAGCCGTTCAACTCATCACCAAAATAAACTTGTTCCGCTCAAGGACTCTTTCAGCTATTTATATGCCTTATCTCGTTGTACTATGTGGGTCAAGGCCGCACTTGCTTTTGTATTCCACTTACTCACGCTCGTATTCTACAATTGCTTCGATTCTTGTCTCGTAACATCGTCGCATATCCTTTACGCGCTTATGTATTGTACTTTGCTTACATATTTTGCGATCTTATTGTTCATTGATGAACAAACTTGTTTTTTCTCGTCCTTACATTCGATGTGTTTTTGTATTCATACTTGTCTCGTCACGTTTCTCGCTGACTTAAGTATTTTTCTGAGTAACCCCTTTGATGCTTATTGTAACTTAAGGTCATTGTTTATAGCTACTCGTTTGTTACCTATGGCGTTCTTGCTTTTTACTCGCATAGTTTCTTTGTTTATTTGGTATATTCTTGTCCTGAATAGATGTACTTGTTTCTATACGCTTTGTTTAAACTTGTCAACTCTTCTTTTGCATCGTATCGTAATCTTTACTAGTGCTTTATTTCCCTCAGCTTCTAGTTATTTTGTGATTGAAGATGTCGTTAATTCTCGTTTTTTAACTCCGCTTTCTAATGACCCTGATGACCTCCTTCCACTTACACCTGGTCGCTTCCTTACACGCACTTCTCTCTCTGCCCCTCCTCCCCTTCCTAATTCTTACAGGGATTCTAATTTACCTACTATTTGGTGTAAACTTGAAGCCCTCCGCAATTCCTTTTGGAAGAGATGGAACTTGGAATATTTAACTTCCTTGCACCGGAGGCAGAAGTGGTTTCTTTCCAGTCCCGACATTAAAGTGGGGAACTTGGTCTTAGTTAGGGAAGTTTCTCCCCCCTTAGTCTGGATCTCGGGTAGAGTGACCGAGTGTTACCCTGGAAGAGATGGGAGAGTCACGGTGGTCAGAGTTTTGACCACTAATGGTCAGATCATAAGACCACTTCTCTTCAATTACTTTATTACTCTTAAATGTTTAATTGCTTATTTGTTCCCTGTTGGTGTTTGCCCCTCCCAGTATGGTGTATTCTTTGAATACACGGTACCAGAAATTATAATTTTCAATGCTTTTGCATGTTCTTTCCTTCCTCTTTGTCAAACACCAACAGTGATCTTCTGTTTTCTCTTAGGGGTTCAGGTCGCTTATATCTTTTATGAGTCTGTTCCAGATATATATTCTATGACCCACCTAGCGTCATATAGCAGCGAATCTCTGAAGCTCTTCAACTCTTCCTCGCGCAAGAGGAATTCCTTCTCCATCTGGCCACCAGATCCTGTTACCATCGCCAGCTATTATCTCCATGAGCAAGAGAACTACGTCTACTCTTTTACTCACCATGCTGTGCTAGTATCATCTGTTATCAACTCTTTGAAGACCGGCTCAGCAAGAGAAGATCATTTTTTTGTTTTAAAGTTGGCAATGTTTATATGTTCTCCTTTTGTTTCCTACCCCCAACTCTTTTTCCCTTCCTTGGACCCTCCGTGCTCCGTTGAGCAGGTCTCACTTCTCAGTCGGCAGTTGACTCGATCAGTTAAGGCTCCTCTCGAGCCAGCCTCCTCAAACCAAGAGGCATACTCTCTTCTACGCCATGTTGGCAAAGTAGTTATCGTCATACGGAACTTCGCCTTCAACATGAAATCAAGATAAGTACCATCTTAAAGTTTTAGCCTCATCTTCATGGTTTTAACTTTCACGTGCTTTTAACGATACTTTTATAGACAGTGTGAGATTATTTATTTTGGGGCAAAAATCATTCTTCGTGGGATTTGCCATGTTGAGCTTTTGTTCGTACAAGCCAACCTTACTAGAAAAGAGCTTTTCTTAAGCTATTTAAATGAGAAATCCTCTCGCTACATGGGATATTATCTAATACCCGCTGTCTATAATTCACCAAGTTAGTTCCTCCGTTGGATTTACATTAGCCCATTTTCTACTAAGATCGTCCTGGAACCTTCCAGATCTTGTACTCTATCTGCGAGTCTTGCCGTCAGGTATTTTTCACTCACTTGTGAAAATAATATTTAAAATGAGGAATCTTCCTTACAAATTACTGCAATAGCTAACTTTCGTCCACCGTTGGGATGTTCTATGGCGCATTTAACTGTAATCCACCATTTTCTCCAGCAATAGACTCTCGCCTACCTAGTGCAACCAGTTCTTTTCAGCATTGTAAAAACTTTCTTTCTCATGAACTTTCGAGTTTCTACAGTGAACTTTGCATCAATCTTTACAGACTATAGTGATAATCAGTGCTTGCTCCACTCTTCTACCGCGTCGCGATCGTCCGTTTACATTAAATACGGCCATGAACATTTTTTCCTCCATCCCTATTTCTCTTTCCTAAACCTCTTACTAACAATCTGTAATAAACTTTTAAATTTAGGTCTGTTTCAATAAGGTGTCACTCTATGAAGTGCCCTTCCATTTTGCTTGTTTATCATTAAGTAATTGCTGTATAATTACGTGGTTTATACACGTTTCAAACTTACATTGTTTCTCCCTTCAAATAAGGGAAAACAATTCTTTCAACTCTTGTGTGAGTTATTTTTAGGTCTCACTAAATGGAAACTGCCCTATTTGGCTCGTGATTCCTATCTAAAATATAGGAGGTCGAGAACCTTCCTTTTGATTATCTCTTCAGGTTTCACAGTAAGTGACCTGCCCTCTTTTGTATAATTCTCATATAGTAATTCTGTTTAAATATAAGAAGTTGTAGGAACTTCTATTTTATTCTTTATGTTTTCCTTATTGTTATTTTCGAAGTTGTTATACTCTCTAGAATATTTTTTCAGAAATTTCTTATAGTACACTCCTTGTACTCAATTTAATGTTTAAACTTTAATCATTTCATTGCCTTTTTTAAAATCTTACCAAGATTTTAGTACCAGGTTTAAAACCTTAAAAATTATTATTTGCCTGGAGCAATTTCTACATGTTGTTGGAGGTCTGCGACCCCAAATTGTTAATAAGATTGAAACATATTTAATTGTTAAATTTATCAACTTCTTTGCATTGTCAAATAAATTAAATATTTGTTTTTGGATTCATCATTTCTCTGATACTGCAGTTAGGCAAGATCCTGGCTTTCCTTGCTCTTCCTAGGTTTATGCCCTCGTTCATACTCAATAAAGCTTTTACCATTTGTCTTGCCAGACTATCACCCTTCCCTATAGTACTTTCATGCATGCTTGGGAGGAAATACACTAAAGCCTTTCTCTGGCAAACCGCCAAAGTCTTAGCTGCGGTTCCCGTCAGCTTCGACCAAGCTCGTACCCACTTTAGGTATCCGAGAACGGATTTGCGGTGGCAACCACCTTTAAGTGTGTTTAAAGTTAAACTTATTAATTTTGTGGAACTCTCCTCCTATTTTTCTATCCTTTTTCTCCAATCCAAAATCTACTTCCTTCTCTTAATCATCTTCCCTTGGTGGGTGGGTTATTCCTCAGCCAATAAACTACCCAGATCGTGCTGGAGTTTTCGAACTCCCATTTTATTCCAGACCTTCTTCCTTACTACTTGTTACGTATTTTGGCAACAGTTGTGAGGATACGTTAGTCTTATACTGGATGACAGTGAAAGTTTACGTTCGTATCTCTTCTGGTAAATTTGCTCATGTAACTCTGTTTCCTTCCACCAAAAATTATTGACCCCCACTAAATTCCAGTTCGTAATGCCATTGACTTAGATGGTTAAAACCCTAAGAAATATCTCATCCACACTCAGTGGTAGGTTCCTCAGTTTAGGAGCTGCGACAACGCGGTTATGTACACCGGCGTACTTTGGGTGTGAATAGAATCTGATAACCAGTGTTAATTGCGATGGCTGTAATAGTGTGTGTTCTCTATAATTCAGGTTAAGACTGCAGACGATCAATTTCAAGCAGTTCCTACTTTTGCTACCAAATGCTACCGTCAACGACACCTAGATGTGAACTTGGCTACTAGATGCCATCGCAACTGGCACCTGGCGGCAAACGTTGAAACTTAATAGAGCGCTAATCAAATCTAACCTACAAAATTAACTTCATATAATTGTAGTTAGAGAAAGGTTCTTTTACATGCCATTAATGTATGACATGGCCCCCCCGACTTTACTTCCCCTACGAAGGAAGGCATACTGATGGATTTTTAACGCTCTTAAAAATTCCGAAGCTCAGCATGCCACCAACTACGCCACCGAAGCCCCTAACACTCAGAGGTAAATTTTACATTACCTCTGAATTTTCGGATTATTGGCCATTTATGAAGGAGAATCGCGTCAAGGATCGAAGAGCATCGTATGCACTTACTGTACGTCATTGTCACTGAGGGAAGACTGCTGTGTCTGAACATGTCTTACAGAATGACCATCAAATTCTTCATCTGTATGGAGAAACATTTCATGCCTATAATCGTTCGAAGAGCAATAGAAATGACTAACCACCCTTAGAACATTTAAAAAGGTGATGGTTATCCCACGAGCAGATTATGGCTGCCCTCTATAGTTAAGTTACCTCCTTCCTTTCGGTCTTGGAAGGTCATGGAGTAGTGAACTGATTCGGCATGGCCTCCTATCTAATGTCACTTGTTAAATCGTGCCTTCATTTTCTTTCTAACCTTAACATTGGGACAATGGGACAAGTAGGTTGTTTCGTATTATATCTCGACCCAATAGCCTCAAAGGTTTATTAGGGAAAATATGTAACGTTCACAAATCACTTTTTGACCCACACATACTGTAGGTACAGCATATACGCACACAACTTTCCACCTAGCATCTGTAATAGTTAATCCACATTTAGGGCTGAAAATTGAACAAACCATCAAAGTCTTACTCTCTTTTAACAGAAACATGAATGAAAAATAAGTTTAACGTACTTTGTGAAAGCAATAAATTTGTTTGTTAGAATCTTACATGAAATTAATTTTTAGTTCAGTTTTTATTTAATCTTGTTTATCAGCCCCATGACTTAGATATACCCTGAAAATGAAAGATAGCCTGTGTTTCCAAAGTAACTGTTGTATTGTATATAGCTATAACGTATTACTCTCGAGGATCGGGGTAGCTATCCCGGGGCCTGAAACAAGCTACCATCCCAGCATTCATTTAGAGACAATATGGAAAATCTAGGGTAAAAACTACACTTGGTATGACTACTGTCAGCACCGGGATTCAAACCTTGGATATTCGGACTTCAGCTCCGTCTTGCAATCATCGTGATTTGTGATTTCACGTGCTCTTCTACACTGCTGGGTAAACTTAAATTATGCATAGCATTTTTAATTGAAGTAAAATTGAACACTATTTTAAATCTGATCATTTCGCCTGTTGTTTCAGATTTTTGAGGCGATCCTGTCCCTACAGATTGAAGTAGTGATACAGGTTCTTCACAGTATCTCAGTCGGCATGCATGTGTATCATTGGGTCATAGAACAATAGTTCTGTCAAGTGAAACTGACTCGGATTTAACAAGTGATATTAAGATATAGAATTCTTAGAATTCATGGATAACGGATCATCTTTTAAAGAGAAGTGGTATGAATTTGTACCTGTATTCCATTGTAAGTCCACGATCCGAATTTCATAGTACAACTCTGTTCGTCGAATGGGAAGTACTCAACGTTGATCTCACAGGAGGACTTGTAGATGGCAGGAGGCTTCCACAGCACCTCTCCAGTGTACTTGAGTGTTGCCTTCGTCATCAGCGTCACCTCGTAGTTACCGTCCGCACTGAAACAAACACGCGTTCGCCTTATTGGTCTGTATCCCTCCAATCCAATCATAATAATAATAATAGTAATAATGTTATTGGTTTTACGTCCCTTTTAACTACACTGGCTTTTAGAGACGCCGGGGTGCCGGAATTTTGCCCCGAAGGGGATCTTTAACGTGCCAGTAAATCTACGGACACGGCTCCCTCGCATTTGCGCACCCTCAAATGCCAGCTGACTGCGCCAGGATACGAACCTGCAACCTCGGGCCCAGCAAGCGAGAACATTACCCCTGAGCCACGCAGCCAGCTCAATCCAATCATAAGAAACACAGATCTAAGATAAGATGTGCTGACACAATTCATTATAAAGATTGTACTAATTACCTATGAGCTTTATTTAACAACATTACTTTGACACGACAATCACACGTTGTTGTTGTTGTTGTTGTTGTTTGAGTCTTCAGTCTTTTGACTGGTTTGATGCAGCTCTCCATGCCTCCCTGTCCTCACTCATCGATTCATCTCTACATAGCTACCACACCACACATCCGAGGCAATCTGTTTAACATATTCTAACCTTGGTCTACCTCTACAGCTCTTGTCCTCGACCCTTCCTTCCATAACTAAGCTTGCTATTCCTGGGTGTCTTATTAAGTGTCCTACCAACCTCTTCTCTTCATTAGCAGTCGCCAGAAACATCTCTCCTCTCCCACTCGTCTTTATACCTCTTCATTTGTTACTCCATCTACCCATCTGATCTTCATCATTCCCCTGTAACACCACATTTCAAACGCTACAAATCTCCTCTTTTCTGCTGCGCCAACTGCCCAAGTTTAATTTCCATAGAGTGCCACTCTCCAGACAAATGCTTTCAGAAATGACTTCCTAATACCTAATCTATATTAGATGTCAGCAGATTCCTTTCTGTAGAAATGCTTTCCTTGCCGGAGCAATCACACGTTGCTGTCTATAATGCTAACAAAATCGTTTTTCCTAAGTTGGCAACGTTAGCAAATATTGGTTCAAAATATTTCTCAATACTTTTTGTTTGTAATCAAACTTAAAATCCATGCCAGCCTATTAATAACCATCATGATTTATTTCAAGATAAATCATGTGTTATAAAAATAAATTCAATTTGTACTGCCAAATTTAATCGGACTGGTTTCAGCTTTTGACATTATCATAGGAAATGAGCAACTAATAAATTATAACGAAGGAAAGACAATAAAAGAACAGTCAAACATGGAGAGTTCTCCTCGCTCTTCTCTGGATAAAATGAATGCTGTTACCATTGTCAAATTTGTGACTCATGACGATATCTTTGATCGAGTGTAAATTTATTGTATGGCTTTTTTTCTTTCTAAAACAAACATACTGCACTTCATACATTCTAAGAGGGTTTCTTTCAATCTCGTCGCTTGATTTAGCCTATTCGTAAGGCTATATTTCTTAAAAGTCATGTTAAAAATATATGACATTCAGCTGCTTGGTGGACGTCATTATGAGCTCGCGATCACAATGTTTCCTCGTCAATCTCCAATAAATGTATAATTAAGGAGGTTGATGTTACTATTCAGCCAGACTTCATAAAATTATATTATAAAGTGTTTTAAGCCATCAAAGGAAGTCCATGATTTTCTAGAGTTTTCCCAAACCATTAAAAAGCTGGATCCAAAATACTCTGTAACTCCAACATCTAAACAACATTAACATCCCAGGATGTGTTTATAACGTTATGTTCCATACTTTCTTGTAGTGTTTAAAATTAGATCTTTATTTTTAAAAGAGGTATCCTCAAAATTAATAAAGGACTGCCTTATCAAAATAATACCTATAATAATAATCTGAGTGCTACATGCACAATGGACGTACGATACCCGGTCACTAACAAGGCACCTTCAGCTGGAGTTTACGTACGGTAGGGTGGCCAGTTCATTACCCTCTCCCTCCTGTCACAGCATCCAGAAGGTTCGAATTTGTAATCACGAAGTTGAAAGATTTCGAATCACACCATTCTAAGTCTTTTAAATTCTTGAAATAGCTTGCAATCGAACCCAGGATCTCAAGAGTGGGAAACTATATACTATAACACGAGGCGGTATTTATCAAAATACTAAGTTGAAATCTACAAAATCTACACCGTTTCACCGATCTGAACCAAAATGTGTATACTTACCTTTTGGAATCCTGCTGGTAACCTTGTCCACTTTAAATTTCGGACAGACCACTCAATTCCCTGCATTTAGGCCCTTTGGCACAAATCTACACCATTTCACCGATCTGAACCAAAATGTGTATACTTACGCTTTGGAACCGTGCGAGGAATACTGTTCACTTGAAATTGCGGATTGACCACTCCATTCCTTCATTTAGGCCCATTGGCACAAATCTACACCGTTTCACCGATCTGAACCAAAATGTGTATACTTACGCTTTGGAACCCTGCGAGGAATACTGTTCACTTGAAATTGCGGATTGACCACTCCATTCCTTCATTTAGGCCCATTGGCACAAATCTACACCGTTTCACCGATCTGAACCAAATTGTGTATACTTACACTTAGTAACCCTGCGAGGAATATTGTTCGCTTGAAATTGCGGACAGACCACTCCATTTCTTGCATTTAGGCCCATTGGCACAAATCTACACCGTTTCACCGATCTGAACCAAATTTTACATACTTACACTTTAGAACCCGACGACTAACATTGTCTGCTTGAAATTTCGGACAGACCACTCCATTCCCTGCATTTAGGCCCTTTGGCAATAATCTACACCGTTTCACCCAACAGAACCAAATTGTACATACAGTACTTGCCCTTTGTAACCCGACGAGCAATGCAATACTGTCTACATGACATTTCGGACAGACCTATCCATTCCCTGCATTTAGGCCCTTTGGCACAAATCTACATCGTTTCACCGATCTAAACCAAACTTAATGTACTTAAACACTGTCTGCTTGAAATTTCGGACAAACCACTCCATTCCCTGCCTTTAGGCCTTTAGCATAAATCTACACCGTTTCACCTAATTGCAAAAAAAAATACATACCTAGCTTTTGAAACTCTGCTGGTAACACGGCCCACTTGATGTTTTGGACAACCCTCTCCATGCCCTACATTTAGAATAACAGACGAAAGGAACTTTAAAACTACGTTTTAGAACTCGAGAACCATTCATGTCCGTAGTAGTGGAACTGTAAGAATATTTTAATAAGTCTATTGTTGGCGGGCAATGCGGGCTGCATCACGTCGCTCCTACCAGTGTTCTGGTGCAGAATTGCGAAAATAGTTACATCTTGCGCTGCTTATATATTCCAGTCACGGGAGTAATTAGTGCATAAAGATTGCTTAGTCCCCTTAAAGCAGTTATCATCATGAAAATATTATGCCTCTATATAAGTGCGATGGTGTTGGTGCAGTACATTGAGGTTATCAGCTGTAATAAGCGTTGGTGCTTTCAAATTTACTTTCATTTATTCCGATCCTTACCCTTGAGTGCTATGTTGCGATAAATAAAACTATTGCTACCTCCGGAGTTCGGGACAGCTGAAGTTTTCCAAAGTGCTCTGATAATTTTCTTTGGCGCCATGCGACAAAAGACGACACTATCGGTCTCTACTTTTCTAACAGCCAATGAGATATAGGCCCTAGGCAGTGTCTTTTATTTCACTTACTCCTCTTTCTAATCATATTTTTCAATTCGTTCGTAAATTACATGGGTCAGTACTGCAGTTAGTAAATAGCCGTTTCCCTGTTCATTATTATCATTATCATTACGGGAAAAAGACTTACGTCCATTATATTGTACTACTTAACACCCGCACTTCCACCACCACAAAAAGTTATAATTTATTTTATTTTTTTCTGTTAGTTTAAGTATCATGTGCCAGTTCTGTAGTAGTATTCATTATCATCCATAAAAGAAATAAATTCTCCGGGTGAAGCCGGGCACTACTGCTAGTATTATATATTCAGTGGATCTTTCTTGATGATGCAACAAGCAAACGGGCAGCCAAAACACAATTCCTATACCGTTAGGTCTTAAATTTATCTGAATCGTCATGATGACTCAGATTGCCTGGAACACAAATAGGCAGATTGATTAAACATGGTGGCTAACAACAAAGTATACACGAGGACGTTTCATTGATAGGTAAAAGCAATATAAAATATGTAAAAGTCATAAACGTTGTTTTAATTCCTTCTGGTTATCGGTTAATGTTAGCTTCAAAGTGATAACGGTGGTAGGAATACATTAATGAACCATGAATTTCTTTTGATTACGATTGTTTCTGGCATACATTTCTACTCTAGTGCTGCAACTCTGTATCCTGATCACTCCGTTTCATTGTCCAACAATTCTTTACCATCTGCTATTTTTAAAATTTCCCATCAATTATGCCCCTCTATTCTGCCTAAGTTCCTTATCCTGGACATGTTCAACACTAATCCGTCTTCACACAGCCCTCACTTTCTACATTTTAGCTCTAACTATGCATAATTTCATTAAACACATTCTCACGTGTAGCGGCTTCGGTGGCGTAGTTGGTAGCATGCTGAGCTTCTATGCCCAAGATCGTGGGTTCAAACCCTGCCGAAATCGTCGGATTTTTAAGAGCGTTAAAAATCCCTCAGAATGTTTTCGGAGGGGAAGTAAAGCCGGTGGTCCCATTTCATACATTTATGGCATGAAAGAGAACCTTCCACAAACCACACTTGTGGAAGCTAAAATTTGTATGTTAGTTTGATAACGCTCTATTAGTTCCAACGTTCGCCGCTTGGTGCTGACTACGATGGCATTTAGTAGCCACGTCCACAGCTAGGTGTCGTGAATGGTAGCATTTGGTAGCAAAAGTAGGAACTATTTGAAAAAATTAATCGTCTGCAGTCCTTCTACCTGAATCACAGACAACACACACTAATACAGCCATCACAATTAACACCGGTTATCAGACAAATTCCACACACCCAAAGTACACGAGGATACATGACCGCGTTGTCGCAGCCCCTAAACTGAGGAACCAACCAAGCAAGCAATCTCGCGTCTGCCAGAAACTGTCATCATAGCAAGCGAGCACGACATATGAGCCTTTTGAAAATAATAACACAGATTATTTCCAACTTTCCGTAAATACAAAGCTCACATTATCTGCCCACTGGCTGAAGAGTATCATGCCGGCATCTGGCGTCCCGTTAAAGTGCCATGTGCCCAACGTACTCGCGGGATGCCACTCTTACAGGATTACCACCCACCCCGATTGTGTACAGGCTTGCTTGATTATATGAGGAACATTTCAGTGACCAAATACGAAGCCAAAATGCCACGACTTATCTAATTAGCCTATTTTTTATTTACCCTGTAGATTGGAAAACTCACATTGTCTCCAATTGCATGAAACCAAATTCTTGCAACAGACTATTTAGAATTAGTATATTTTATAAAAACTGTACCTGTAATTTCATAAAAGTCTTCATAAAGTTCTTCCATGACATTTTATCGAACATATTTAACGCTTATCATGTTCAAAGTTGCGGGGTCGAATCCTGGCGCAGTCAGCTGGCATTTGAGGGTGCACAAATGCGAGGGAGCAGTGTCAGTAGATATACTGGAACGTTAAAGATCCCTTTCGGGGCAAAATTCTGGCACCCCGGTGTCTCTAAAAGCTGCAGTAGTTAAAAGGGACGTAAAACCAATAAGATTATATAATTGTCTTATCATGTTTATTTCCATGTCTTTACAAAGGAACATCGCAAACGAGAATCTCACGGCCTCGCTGAAATTTAGCATTTATTAATACGAGTTCAAGAAAGCTTCTTTGGTGGTATTTCATCCCCAAATTCACCAGAGACATCCTCAAGGAGTGTGAGATTACTGCGTTATTATATCTTCCTCAACATTGAATTGTTGAAGTCATTTATTAGTGTTGCCTCTATAACCAATCAACAGAATTGCTCTTCAACGCAAGATTGCCCAAGTAGATTAGGCAGAAAGTGACGATTATTCTATCACCCAATTATCTGAAAGAGTTAGTTAGTTAGTATCGGCTTCGGTGGCGTAGTCGGTAGCATGCCGAACTGCTATGCCCAAGATAGCGCGCGTTCAAACCCGGCCGAAGTCGTCGGATTTTTTAAGAGCGTTAAAAATCCTTCAGTATGCCTTCCTTCGGAGGGGAAGTAAAGCCGGCGGTCCCATGTCGTAGATTTATGGCATGTAAAAGATCCTTTCACAGACTAAACTTGTGTAAAGCAAAATTTGTTAGGTTAGATTTCGTCAGAACGCTCTATCAAAGTTCCAACGTTCACCACTAGGTATCATTGATATCTGGTGGCGAAAGTTGGAACTACTTGAAATTGAACGGAACTTGTAGCTCGCCCTTTAGGGTGTCCGCTGGAAGCAGCTACAGACTCAGGCGAGCCGAACATGTCCTCGGACACTCCCGGCACTAAAAGCCATACGATAAATAAATAAATAAATAAATAAATACATAAAGTTAGTTAGTTAGTTAGTTGTTGCTTTAAGGGGTGGAACAGCATGGCCATCTGCCTTTCTTAATAAAGATAAAATTATACAAATTTAGATGAAATCAAATTTAGAAGTTGATGACTAAATATGATTTTAATGCCTGAAATTGATAAAACAAAAAGCAAATAAAACTAATAATTATAATAATAAACAGAAATTACGGAAAACAAACCTTTAGAATTTCTTTGAGTTGTTACATGTATTATTTCTACATTAACACACTTCATGTAAAATTTCTTTCAGATAATAGGGTGATTAATAATCGTAACATTCTGTCCAATCTAATTGGGCACTCTGTTGATTCTGTTGATTGATATACTACCTTCTTCAACCAATCACACTACTTCTGGCAGCCTTCCTACGGTGAGAGGACCTATGGCACATGCTGGGGACAGTAGTGCGATTGCTGGAGACGATATGGGAATTCGGTGCATGCATAACACTAAGCTGCTCTAAGTTCCACGTGGACGTTATTTTAATTCCTCAGAATTTTGCCCAAGTAAAATTAGTGGTAAAATACCATCACAAATGTTTTTCATGAGATCAGACTAACATTTTTTTGTGCTAAGTTTCTGCAAGCTCGGGAGATTTACATCCACGAGGTTCCCTTGTTAGATGCAAATGGCACTATAAAGCGACAATTTCACATTGAAAGCTCTGGTGTCGTCTATCGACATCCAGTGGGTCCGTCTGCAATGCCCTTTTCATCTAAAAATTGGAGTCTAAGATATTTGGTTTCAAACCTCGACTGTGGTCTCAGGTTCAAGTCTTATTTATAAACGAGGTCGTAAAGTTCAAGCTCACTTGTTGTACAGCACGATGTCCGGCAGCCAAATGTGTTCTGATGGCACGTACAACATCTCG
Source organism: Meconema thalassinum (assembly GCA_946902985.2). Taxonomy (NCBI): domain Eukaryota; kingdom Metazoa; phylum Arthropoda; class Insecta; order Orthoptera; family Tettigoniidae; genus Meconema; species Meconema thalassinum. The sequence continues at coordinate 1,885,131,530 of OX336388.2, forward strand.
ACCCCTCCATACTCCTCCGGGTTCCAGCTCAGCTTATAGTCCACCCATTTCTGTGAAACAACCAGAGTGCAATCACATGTTCTAACAATACACCACAAACCCAGCAGAAGTCACACTAGCCACGTACCTGCTCAACCCACACGTTGGTCGTCATCACTTGGTTCTTCAGATTCTGAAACACAGAACAAGATCAGTGTAAGAAGAGGCACTTGAGAAGTACGTCCATGCAAAGGGCAGTTTTGTTTCATTTAGACATCTTGGTCATTGTTGGGACCAGGCCCGTATATTTGGGTGTGTGAGGAATCTGACTGATAACTTGTGCTATTGTGGTGGTCTGAGTAAGATGAGGCACTGGAGAAGTAGGCTACGTCCATGCAAAGGGTAGTCTTCTTTCACTTAGAGACCTTAGACAATATTGTGACCAGTCCCGTATATTTGGGTGTAAAGAATCTGACTGATTGATAACTTGTGCTATTGTGGTGGTCAGAGTAAGATGAGGCACTGGAGAAGTACGTCCATGCAAAGGGTAGTCTTGTTTCATTTAGAGACCATAGACATTGTTGTGACCAACCCCGTGTACTTGGGTGGGTGTGAAATCTCACTGATTGATAACCTGTGCTATTGTGGTGACTGTACTAGTGTGTGTAACCTTAGCTTGGCTTGGGATTAGTAATAAATTTAAAATGTCAAACATTCGCTTACCATCCTAGTATTTGCCTGGATTTCGGGTAGAAAACGCCAGAAAATCACGCTAAAGGATATTATAGAGAGGGATTGAAGCACTTCTCTCTGCTCACAAAGTTGTCCTAACGATGTTGAGTGTCCATTGTTCCAACCTTTATACAATAACTAAAGCATTCATAAAAGAGCTGAGATTGGAACCCGTACTGTAAGTTACAATGCTCGCCACTAGACTAGGACGATAGTACGTAAAATACATTACGAATCATAATTATCTGTATTGAGAGCTGTTAGACAGTATGTGTCTATAACCAAACCATCATTCGTCAAGGCTACAGTTGAATACTTCACACTAATACAGTTTTAAGTGTTTGTTTACATTGTTTGCAAGTGTTCTTTGCTTACAGATATGCATAGCTTATAATTCCAACTCATACTTGTAGTCAGTAGGGAGACAGAGTAATAGGATATGTGGATTATTATCTATTACTTTTAGTTGAGAAGAACGTCTAGGTACATGGGAATCGTACGAATACATTAGGTGATTCTAACGAAACTAGCCATCTTAAACCGAGTGGAGGAAGGTCAGGTCATCTGACAACATGCGTTGTATCTGCTACTAATTTTAGTTGACATGAGTGTTTCATAAGCTCACATTTTATTATAGAATACTCCAAATAATTCAATTAATTAACGATCAACCGAAGAAATTCATAAAGCTAAGAGAGTCTACATCAAATATGGCATAGTTATAATTTGCCAACTCGGCCAACATGGTCACATGAAGGATATTACGTTCAAATCACCTGCAACGTGACCATCCTTCTTGTTTCAAGTGCATATACTTTGTAATAGTTCTTACTGCTTAACGGGCAAGTGCCACAGTCGATTTCAACTATCTACACTAATATATAAAAGTCTATAATGGCACCTGTCTATTACTCTTTCAAGCAAATACTACTCAACCAATTAAGCTGAAAATGTGCATGAACATAGTTTATATACCAGGGGAAAACGCATTATTATTGCTGTTTCGAAATGTTTCACCATGGTGGCAAAAGTCACTTGTCATTTCAGTAGTAGGTATTACCCGGCGAACGGGTATTCATGGCAGGTTGCATACATTCACCCGTGCCCACGCTTCTTTCGAGTCGGAGTTTATTTACTCAGGTCAGAACAATGAACGTGTTCAGAGTGTAAGGTGCACAAGTACATTTTTACCCTACGAAGGGCGGGAAATCAGCCAGTACCGTATGATTTCGTGTATTCTGCACCGAACTGATTACAAATTAATGCCGGACTGAAACTGGTACCAGCTGGAGCTAATGTTCTAGTTTCATAGAGTGAGTTGTGCCAAACACTATAGAATACTGATATCAGATACATGCCAGATTTTATACAAGACTAGCAGTAGTGCCCGGCTTCGCCCGGTGGATTTATTTGTTTCATGGATGATAGTGAATACTACTACAGAACTGGAGGGCCCAAGGATAAGGATCGGAAAGCACCAACGCTTATTGCAGCTCAGTATACTGCACCAACACCATCGCCCTTATACAGAGACATACAGTACTATTGTCATGATGATAACTGTTTTAAAGGGCCCAAGAAATCTTTTTGCACTAATTACTCTCCGTGACTGAAATTTATAAGCAGGTCGCAATTCTGCACCAGAACACTGGTAGAGGCGACGTGATGCAGCCCGCATTACCAGGCAACAATAGACAGGTATTATTGAAGCTGTCCGGGAGCGCTTGTTCTTCCGACTTACTGAACAAAAATCAATCTCCATGGTTACCTGAGAGGTGTAGCATAATGCTGACTGATCTCTATACATGGATGGCTGGTAGCTAAGGCAGCAGTAAGCCGAATAGACGATGACAGGTATAGCAAGATGGCAGCGATCGCATGGTGCAATATTGCTCGTAGACCACGTGGTCCGTGGAGCGCTCTTGCCTTGTTCAGTGACGCCAGGCCCAATGGCCAGGCCTCTTGATTGTAGATAGAATGACCACTAGTGGGTTGGTTTTGGTAGTTTGAAGTAAGTTAAAGACCTGTAGTAGGTTGTCGTTATTTAAGTAATACATAAGAATAGTGGAAATAAGCCTCAATTGCTCCAGGGAGGAATGAAATTGGTTTTTTAAGTAGTTTGTAGCTGGATTTAGTAATTAAATATGCGTGTAGGTAATAAAGCGCTGTGATTGGTTGGGAGGGCGAATCCGGCTCTGTGATTGGTTACTGATAGTTTGATGTTATACATGTATTTATACTGGCAGTAAATATTTTGTGTTTCTTGTAGTTGTAAAATGGGCTGAATTTTGTTATTTAAAGCGTAAAAAGTTTTAAGTACCGGTTTGGTGACCCATCATCCCAAGCAAGCCGGTAATACATTTACTTCTCAGACAGATAGGTCATTTAGCCGTAATTTTGAAGTTATTGTGAAGTTAAGTATACATGTGCGGTGGTGCTGAAGCAGACGTGATCGGCTGGGCTATTGCGTTTTTAAATTTGATCCCATTTCAGGGTTTTTCGGTTCTGGGTGCGAATAGTTCGATTAATAGTTGTAAAACTGTGGGGAGAGTATATTTTGAGTAGGTTTTTAGTTGTGTTAAGTTTTATGTGGAGCTGAGGAGTGAAATTGGTTTGGCTTTCAGTGCAGTTTTGGCCTATATCTACTTCCCGTTATTATTAAGTTTATTGTGCTGCTAGCGTGATTAAAAGCTGTAGTATTTGATGTAGAGTGCTGGGATTACTTGGCGGAAGTGTTGGTGAGAGGGAGAGAAGTGAGGGGATGGGTTTATGGAGTTGTTGCTGTTGTTGCTTGTTTTTCAACTGCTGTTTTTATGGCTTTCTTGTAGTGCCTGCAACCCTGGTACGAAGTGGCGTGTTCACCTCCACAATTTACATATGTGGGGCTTGTTTTAGACACAGTGCACACCGTATGTCGATGGGGTCCACCCAAATATTGTAAATAGGACTGTGTTTTATAGCCATTTTTTCCCTGTTACTGGTATCACTCAATGTGACTGAATTTTACATTCCAATCATTATGATTATTTTTACCATCCGAGGACAAAGTGAGTGGACTTCTTTCAGTTGTTGTTTCAAGAAGGTGATGAACATCACCTGGGCTTTCTTCCTTGAACTAGTGATAGAATTATGCGCAATTGAGAATTTTTTTATGTGACACATTATTACTCTGCAGGTTAGGTGATGGCTTGAAAAGTTTTGAATATTTACAAGTTTCATTTCTATGGTGTTTCATAATTATCAGGGTTCGAAATCGCGGGAGGAAGGGGGTTATTTCCCCCACCGACGATTTTATCCCAAAGATAAAATTTCCAGGGGGGGGATGAGGAAAATGTAGAACGCATATATTACTGAAATTAATGTTTTTACTGTGCATATTTTGATGAAAACATCAGCAATAATACAAATAATAAAGAAATGATAGGGAATAATTTTATAATATTTATCATTCTTGTTTTAACAACAGAATTCCAAACCAAAATATTTACAATTTACATTTTTTCTGGAGGAGAAGGAAATTTACTTGCAGGAGAAAGGATAATTATAAACCCCTCCACCGGGAACTACCTGAAATAAACAGTAGAAATTAAGCCCTGAAATCCTTCTCACCCCCCCCCCCCCCACCATTTCTTTCCGATTTCGCACCCTGATAATTATATACATTTATTTTGTGTAGTTTTTACTGTAGTAATTAAGCTGCTGGTTATGTGATATCTTGACAAGTTCTGAATATTTGCTGGTTTCATAAATTTGTACATTTGCTTTAATGATATTTTCATTTTATAAATTAAACTGCGCGTTATTTCATGGAAACAGGAATTCATTACCAAGCACCGATTACGATATGTCGAATCTAGGCCTGTATAGTGAGCTACGTTTATAGGTACATCATTTGAAGAATGCATAATTTCGTGGCATATATACCGTATATACAATTTACAAGTATATTTCCAGAAATGTTTTTTCACTCGTTACTCTGTTACTGATCGCTAATTGCGTGTACTCAGCACCTAAGTTGATATTTGTCAGCCGTTATTATACATTCATTTTTATTGCTATTCCGGAGATTTACTGACCTCGGAATGACGTGTCAGTGATCCCAATGCCCTTATGTTATGAGTGAACATATCTCTATATTTTTATTTGTTCCAAAGCACCATTAATCACGATTTAAAATTGACTAGATTATCATTGCTTCCCCATGAGGAGAGCTCGAGAACGGGTACGCCAACATGGCGGACCGCATGCTCAACCTAGCGTACTTTCTCGTGCAGCGGAGAGATGCCATCAGCGATCCATATATAGAGATCAGTGATAATGCTACATAGCCTAAACTATTCCTATGGAATCTGGCTATCATATACAAAAATAATTTTTCGAATCAGACTGGTAGTTCCAGAGATTAGCGCGTTTAAACACACAAACACACAAACAAACTCTTCAGCTTTATTATAGTATAGTATAGTTTAGTACAGATTTCCAGAATCGTATTTCTTTCATGAAATTATTGAGTTTTATGGGAATACCTTCAATTGAAACTCATCATTTGTAGTCAAAATGTTATAAAGATCTATGTTTACACCACCAGCTGAAGGCATTCACTGACCCCTACTACTCATCAGATAACATAACCTCGTAGAGAATTTGTTGTCACCAAGATCACCAATGAGCACAAGTTAACTGTTTCTGCGAGGAGTATTCTGTATTACATGTGCTGACTCTATTATCCTCCACCTGGCTGATTGATTGCGTACCACATAAAATACAATATGTAGCCTACGTGAGACTTACCACCTCGATGAGCTGAGACAGCTTGAGTCCCAGCCACACGGTCAGGGTCTCTGTGTTGTTGATTACGGGTCTGATCAGCCGGTTGTAGTTGCTCAGGAGATCGTCGTACAGACGCTTGGCGTCAGGGTTTGCCTCGTACGCGTTGTACGGTCTCAGTCCGGACACTGCAACACATACACAGCAGTCTTATACCGGGTGTAATACAAACAATAGAGCCTTATACAGTGTTAATTTATGACTCTCACAGTCAGAGACGCACTCATGATTTTTGATCTTTAAGACGACCATTTCCCACGTTGTTCAAGTGTGTCTTTGACCTACGTATAGTCCTAAACATTCACTCATTTGTGGTCGTGGGTACTTCAAGAGTGCTGGAAAATATAAGCTGCAACATTATAAAATACAGTTGGGCGGAAATAATGTGCACAGAAGATAGATCACCGATAAACATTCTATGAAGATTCGAAATTCAGTAGCACGCAACCGCAATACAAGCACTAAAATTACTATAACAATTCCTAATTCTATCTCCTGAGGGAGGGGCTTCTGTAGGGGTCCAAGATCCCTTGTCCTGCTCCATCAATGCACCAATGAGAAACAAGTAGTTTGGTGAAGAACTAAATAGCTTACTTTCATGTATCCTATTGGTCTTTTCTAGTAACATTCTCCTGTCTATTGCAAGGATTTTCCAAGCAATATACTAGCATTCCATCTCACAAGATTCTATTGTCTGGATAAATACTCGAATCTACCAAGCATGAACCTTAGCTTGATAGCATTTTATACTAGTAATGTATTACTATCAGAACATATTTTCAATCTCTAAGAAAATTTAAATATTACAATGCAATGTCCTGTTTGTGCTTGTGCATAAATATATCATTGTCGCGACTAGTCTGCCTTTATGATGAGGTTTCTCCTTTCAGTTCAGTTCTGTTCAGTGCGTTTGGTGTCTTCCCAACTCTCCACTACTGAAAGGGCATTTACTAAAGCCTCTCCCAGTCTTCCATCGAAGTTATATTTTACCTTTTAGCACGTCCATCATTAACTGACACGACAAAGCCCATGTCATATCCCCCTCTTCCTAGTCTGATTAAGCATCTGTCTCCTTATTTGAATAATTGCTAACACTTTAGTCTTGGCTCTTCTCACAACCCAACTTATTTTCTCTATTCGACGCCGATACCACTTCTCAAAGGCTTCTAGACTCAGTGTTGTGGTACTGTGACATCTATAAAGCCGCAGCAAATAATAATAAGAATTGTATTGTTTTTACATCCCTTCTGCTGCAGCTTTTAGAGACGCCTGGGTGCATAAGTTTTGGCCCAAAGTGAATCTTCAAGGTGCTAGTTAATCTACCCGCATTTGCACAACCTCAAACGCCAACTGACTGTGTGAGGATTTGACCCTGAAACCTTGAGTACAGCATGCGAGAACGTTACCGCTGCACCACGCAGCCAGTCCCGGAATAGTTAAATGGGTCGTTAAACTATTATTATTATTATTTTATTATTATTATTATTATTATTATTATTATTATTATTATTATTGATTCAAACCTACTAAGCAGCGCTTATGACTAGTTCTTCTTCGATGTTCTCGTTCGTTCCCAATATCTCTTGATCCCGGCTGATAATTTTCCTTTCTCTCCTGTGACAGGAGTTTCCGAGACTTAGCCACTTATTATTATTATTATTATTATTATTATTATTATTTATTCAATTCACCATTACAAACATGGGTTACTCTAAAGCACGGGTTAAACCAAGTGCTTTACAACAATACATACAAACTATAATAAAAACTATAATACATATCATGTATATACAAAATATAAGAGTTCATTATCACTCATTCATTAGCAAGGAAGGATCGCACAATATTGCATGTGGACAATAGGACCGAATGCTGCATACTCTTGTAGATGGTCGGCGGAAGATCCAATTCTTTCAGACTCTTGTGGAGTGTGTGAGGTATGAGGCCGTTGACTGACAAGATTACAGGCACTATCCGGACGCAGTTCATCTTCCATATCCTCTTGATTTCTTCTGCAAGCTGTCTATACTTGGAGATTTTTTCATTGTGTTTACGTTTGATGTTGGTGTCGTTGGGGACTGCTATGTCTATTATGAATGTAGTGCCATCAGCCTTATTTACTACTATGATGTCTGGTCGATTGTGATCTATTGTTTTATCTGTCACAATACCAGTGTCCCAGTATATTTTACACAGTTCATTTTCGAGGAGGGATGGTGGATGATACTTGTAGTAAGGGATATACTCCTCAGTTAATTTATATTTCTGTGCGAGTGCTTGATGAATGATGCCTGCAACCTGATTGTGCCGCTTTGTATATTCAACTGATGCTAGTATTGGGGCAACCTGCAGTGACATGGTCAATGGTCTCGAGATGAATGGCGCATCGCCTGCATTTGTCTGAAATTACACTGGTATCTTTGATGATGTATTTCTTGTAATTTTTGTAGCAATGACATGCTCTTGGATGGCAATTGCAAATCCCTCTGTTTCTCCAAACAGTCGACCACTTTGTATTATTATTATTATTATTATTATTATCATCATTATTATTATTATTATTATTATTATTATTATTATTATTATTGTCTAAGATTGGGTTTGGTGACCCAGATCTTGAGATAAAGAATCATCTCGGTATTTTCGTAGAGAGAATCTGGAGACATGTATGGGACAACCAGTCTCTCAACAACAAGAAGAGTTAGCTTGAACCTCCCTACTGAAGGCGTAGAGCGTCACTTGCCATACTCTGCCTGTTTAGTTAAACATGCCACTAATTAGTATTTGAAACTGCGTTTGTGTCACTCTTGCTAGATGAGTTCTCAAGAGACATGCCCGAGGGATCGATCCCTCCTCATCTTCTTTGTAAATAATAAATGACAAAGATTGAGCTGTCCCGCCTACTAAAGCGCCAGCAGACATTTTAATAACGACCGTTAAAGAAGAACATACTGTATCAACTCCACGATACTCCCTCACATCAGCCGGACTAAAGAGAGAAGTGACTCAAAGTTAGATTCAGGATTCAGGAGCAGGTCGGACTTTAGAAGTGGCGGTGGTTGTTGCTAGGTCATTTGCCCTTCGTGAAATACTGTACATGATTTCAGATACATACTGCTGAGTTATTTGGACTTTATTCAGAAAAGCAGATATGAAGTCCGTACTCCTGAAGTGTCAGCAAGCAAGACTATACTCTACAGGCGAAAGCTGAAAATTTAGTGCGTGCCTTCACATTCAGGCTCGATTGTCCCGCTGCACATCTAAATCAAGGAAGTTGCCGACACATCAGGGGTTTTGACTGTATATCTGCTTAATATCTATGTAGCTATCACTGTGGACAACCCAACTTACTGAACTGTACGTGTATATTATACCCTTTATAGTCACGTTCAAGAAATAAATATAGGAGACATCCAATCCATCGAGAAAATACGCTACCGTGAAAGAAAAAGGAAGGACCATGAAAGAAGGAAAAATTTAATCACACCCTAAGCCTCAGATAGCCCTTTATTGTCGGGGACAACAGTTGACCAAGGCAGGCTGACAGGAAACATGGAAGAGCGGAACCTGCAACAACCAGGTAGAAGCAACTCCTGAGCTAAAGGGACCCCGTGATTGCCAAAGCACATCGAGTAAGTTGTGAAACCCTGCAGAAAATCTTTAAGGCAGTACTCGTAATATAGTGAAAGAAAAAATGAAATTTGTAGCAAATCGTATATACTGAGTTTTCATTTCCGATCTCCTGCACTTTCCTATTTTATCATTATTACTAGTAACCCGACCCGGCTTCGCCCTGCAGCAGTTATGAATGCATTACGTGATAAGCGCTTTTTTTCATGTCAATTAACAACGACCAATATCCGTTTTACGTCTCGGCATGATGGGTTAAAATCACTGACTGGATTATTAATTATATGATCATGGAGATGCATGTGCAACAAATTCTTGTCAGACGTTATTTAAGAATGGCGAGGTGCATGAAACACAAATCCCCCTTCCGTCCAATCTTAACTAGACTGTGAATTTTGTGGAACGAAAAGTTCACAGGCGAAATGAAGAAAAGCCGAGTTGCACTTCCAGGGAAACTCCAAACACAACCACCCTTCTCAGAAGTCTTAACTCAACATGACTCAACGGTTTTCTGCTGGCTGTATCTGGGGCAATAGGTTCGCCCGCTAGCTAGGCTGTAACAGGGATGATAGACTCGCCCTTAGCTAGCTCGTAAACTGTCGCCTCAGTATTTGAATGGACATGGTTGGAAGAAATTAAAACGTAAAAACACTTATAGTGGGTGATGTATTGAAGTTGGACATATGGTCTCGCGGACGTTTTTGTAGAACTTTTCATGCTGAAAAAATCTTACACTCATAGTATGTAGATATTTTTAACGGTTTGCCCAGCGTAAGATTACAAAGCGCTCGGACGCCAGGTTTTTTTTTCGACTTTTCCACTGAAATCGTTACTTTTCGGCTTTCTTTGATCATAAATAAATTATTTTCTACAGAAATCATCCTCAAGATATCCTGTACATAATGGTGAAAACCGCATCAAAATCCATCCAGTGGTTCTCGAGTTTACCCGTAATATCCAAGAATCGGGGTCTTTGTTTTATACTAAGTAGAGATTAATATTTGTTGTTGTTGTTGTTGATTATGTTCATCCTAAAAACAAGATGGTCATCAGTTTCATGTATTGTGAATTTAATTTTCCTGATAATCTGACTATCTGTGGCGAATATAGGAGTATGTATAACTGTAACAATGATTGAGTTACGTGCCCTGGTACTTCATCTAAGGTACAGATTCAAATGAAGGTGCTGTAGTATGCGAAAAGTAACGGAGAGGTAATAAGCCTAATAAAGGGATCGTGTAAATAATTATCTTGTTTTTAGAACCTCATTTTGACGCTTAAAGTGTTCTTTGTGAATTAAAAATAATAGAGGGATCATCCAATGCATTATATTCAGCAGCTAATAATCCCACCAAAGTTATCAATTACGCCACCTGACATTTGAAGGCATTAAAACATCGTGTGTGTGTGGCACAGCCTCCTAAACTCAGATCAAGTTCTTCAGCGTAGCAATATGACCTTAGGGTGTCAGAAGCATACATTACGCTCATACGCTGTTTTATATTGGTGACCTTTCTCGAGGCACCATCCAGTGCTGTAGTCTCAATGCTCGAAATTGATCTTTAGTCTTGATGCCTACATACTTGCACACATACATTCCTCCTCGCACTTGTCAAAGCCCTCTAACCACAGATTAGTTAGAAAAATAAAGGTCGTGTTCACCAGAGCGATGTGCAGTGGAATGGGTAGATATGACGTCACGTGAACCCATACGCCACATGATATCTACGTCACAAAGGTGAAGGCGTGATTAAGATTATAGGTAAGTCCCTTAATTTGGTATTTCTGTCGAAAGTATTTCACTGCTTATCAGAAAGCTACCTTCCTTAGCGTTTCAATAAGAAAACATTGCAATAGTTATTTCAAGAATTGAAGTGCCTATTTCCTAAGTGACGTAAATCCATGAAATTCAAAACTTCATAAATCGCGATTTTGTTTCTTCGTATAATTAAATTCAGATATGATTATGAATATAATGTAATTTCAGTCATTACTATTATGCACATCCTAACACTGTGTTTTAAAAATATCCAATCAATTGAAATGGTGGTAATCGTCTCCTGGAAGTTGGAGTTAGGTCGTTTTGGAAATAAATCATATATTGACGTACGCTTTGAGTGACATTTATGAACATTTAAATGATTTAAACACAACAAACACAAACTGATGCTCTATATATTATTCAAAGTTAACCATGGCCTTAATTTATCACGTGATATCACGTGATGTCCAAAGAGTCATCGGATTGGTCAACATGGATATAAGACACATTGGAAATAAATACACAATAGAGTTACATCACTTTGCAAATAAACTTAGTTTTTAGATGTCTGTTAATATGGGATGTACGACGTATTGCGAACTAAAGCCTTTGCATTACGTTGAGAGAACCTATTAACTTGCTTATGAAAAAAACTGAAAATCGTCAATTTTGGATTTACGTCACTATGGAAATAACCTCTTCATTGGAATGTCACATCCGCAGTGGTCACCAAAGGAACTTTCAGCATGTTGGCTAGTTTTTGATCAACAGTATTTCCTTTCAGACGAGGATTTATTACAGAGAACAAAGCACTGTCTTACTTTACTCATCTTGTTATGCCAGTATAAAACAAGCAGAAATGCCTATTAGTTCGTTAACTTCCATGACCTATCCCAAAAGAGTCAAATGAATTAGAACCCTTATTCAATAATGTTATTAATGCAGCCAATGGCCGTGTATGTGTTTTGCTTTCCAGGACGGGTCAGGGAAAGGATAGTGGAAGGAAATCGGCCTTGGACCTATTGAAAGGTATAGTCCCGACATTTGCCTGGTGGTGAAAATGGGAAACCACGAAAACCATTTTCAGGACGGCCGAGGTGAGATTTGAACCCACGCTCTCCCGATGCCAGAGGGCATGATTTAGTGCATTGATAATGGATAATCAGTCTATTTTTACAACTTGGACAAAGCTGTAGCATTATGGTAACAATTTGTTTTCCTCTAACTTATCCCACAACTTCATACTAGATAAGTTAAAAAGAAGCTCGCGTACTTATTGGGAACAGGAAATTGATTTCGTTTTCGATCCTCTCATTACAGCTTATTTTGAAATAAATCTACTGAGCTTGTTATATACTTAAGTGAGGTATGCATACGATACTTACTATATCCATGACCATGTGATGAGTCACGTGACTACACAGTCAATGTCGAGTGGTTCGATGCTAGTTCTACTCATCCTGAGTGTGTATTCTTCGGGGTTTTATTCACTCACTACAGAGAATGCCAGGATTGTAGCTTATTTCAGACCTGTTCTCCCTGAACCAACCTCAATTAATTACAGAATCACACAGTACCAAATATACTTCAATAACACAATCATCAGACACGATTCAATGACGGTGATGGAGGTTGTTGTTTTAAGTGGTGGAACATAAAAGGCATGTACCCCTACGAACACATGGGCATGCTTCTTTGAAAAATACAAAATTCAAATTTAGGAAAAGAAAAAACAAATTACCAATTGCAGTGGTAGGTTCTTTTTCATGCCATAAATCTATGATATGGACCGGCTGGCTTTACTTCCCCTCCAAAGGAAGGCATACTAAAGGATTTTAACGCTCATAATACTCCGACGAAGTAATGTCATGACCATATAAATACAATAACATCAAAAACTCAAATTTGTTTAAAAGAGGAATTTGCTTTCTGTGATTTAGGTGATAGACTAATTTTAAATTTAGAAAAAGACATGAATCGGGATTCAGACACGCAGTTAGTTCATATGTCTGATGATCACGACATCCTTGACTTCTGAATGAAGCAACAGCAACAAAAGTGAATTGACACTGCCACATGATGTAAGAGCCGGTTTTGAAATGCCCATTCCTGCAGGACAATCGCACTTACCTGTCACGAAGTCCCACGCACATATCGAGAACAGTAGCTGATATAACGCCACGTACATGTTGGACTTGTTATTTATTGTCAGTTCAAATCACCTGCATATTTAAAAAGCGCATTGCGTATGAGTAAGCTTAAGAATCATTCAAAGCAAACTGAATAGAATCGTCCACATTTTTCACGACAAAACTTTGAGAATCACATACTGGTCCAGAGTCCAGCATCTGAGCAACATGTCTACCAGATCAATACCAGAACAGGTGCAGCGTTCTGGTGGCACATTTCGGTACTACTGTCAGCAGGAGCTCACACCCAGTGCACAAACTAAATTATTCCGTGGCATGGAACCATCTAACATCTTATACAGACTCTAGGAAATTAAATATCACCCACACATTCATCAAATTAGCAGACAATATAAATGTTCATTGTTAGAACTAAATGTTATTATGTCACTGTGATTATGATGTTTATTATTAATATTAGCTTGCCACGGTGGGTGAGTGGTTAGCGTGTCGGTCTACTAACCCCAAGATTGCAGGTTCGCTCCTAGCCGTGGTAAGTGATTTTTGAAAGGCGGCAAAAATACGACACGCATGTCATACGATGTTGGCATGTCAAGGAACCCATTTGAATTCAGTAGGCCGTGTTCATAATGGAAAAATTAATCTCGGGAGTTTCCGCCAACACAAAGTTCCTCATTTTTCTACTAGAAAGCGCTATAGTGTTCAAGGAGCTTAGATATCTAACCTCCTTGACTTTCATAGTGATTCAAGGAACAACGAAATTCGACATGCAAGCTACCCTCTGGGTGTCAAATTACAAAGCTTGCACCCGGCATCCGAGGCCATACGATATTATTATTATTATTATTATTATTATTAATATTATTATTATCGTTAATTCTCTCTCAAGGAGAAGCGGCTTCGGTGGCGTAGTCGGTAGCATGCTGAGCTTCTATGCCCAAGATAGCGGGTTCAAACCCGGCCAAAGCCGTCGGATTTTTAAGAGCGTTAAAAATCACTCAGTATGCCTTCCTTCGGAGGGGAAGAAAAGCCGGCGGTCCCATGTCATAGATTTATAGCATGTTAAAGAACCTTCCACCAATTGCACCTGTGTGAAGCTAAATTGGATAGATTAAGAATGTAAACAACGCTCTTAGGTTTCTACGTTCGTTGCCAAGAGCCGACTGCGGTGGCGTCTAGTACCTAAGTTCTGAACTTGGCCTATTAGTCGTTGACGGTGGCGCTTGGCGGCAAAAGTAGGAACTATTTGAAAAATTGTAAGTTGCATTACTTAAATTAAAAAACAGATAACACACACTAATACAGTCATCATAATTAACACCAGTTATCTGACAGATTCTATACACACCCAAAGTACACGGGGCTGCATGACCGCGTTGTCGCAGCCCCTAAACATAAGAACCAACCAACCATCTCTCAAGGAGAGCGTTAGAACAATCAATTTTCATGTTTTCTTTTCTGTCCCTTTGTTTTACTTCCCCAAAACCTCTCATATATTCACTATGCTTGCCCTTTCTCTCTTCTGTCCACCTCTTTCCTGTTTTTTCCCCTTTGGGCGTTTGCTCAAATTTCTGTTTTCTGAATTATGATGTTTATTATTATTATTATTATTATTATTGCTGTCGTTTCGACCATCTACGGACCACGCCACTTCAACTGCCCTTTCCATGTCTTCGCGTCTGCGCCTCAACGTTCGCCCAGTGTTCCCACATTCGTTTCCTATGCTGTTCCTTCCTCGCTTCAGTCCATGTGTTTGCGCCTGGGCCTTAACGTTCGCCCAGTGTTCCCGCATTCGTTTCCTATGCTGTTCCTTCCTCCCTCCAGTCCATGTCTTGCCAGGTTTTAGTTTTGGCTTTTCTTGGAATCCATGATGTTCTTGGAGTTCGGCTTTGGTGGAACACGTTTCTGGATATCCTCCGGGGTTATTCCCACATCACGCAAGTCTTTCTCTACTTCGGTGAACCACACCGCCTTGGTTTTCTTGTTAAGAAGAAAACTGAAGATTTTATAGCTCAAGCTTGTAGAACTCATACGAGCAATGTGGCCATAGAAAACTATCCTTCTCTTACGAATGGTGTCCGTGATCTTTTCTACATGAGAGTAGAGTTCATGATTGTGTCGTCTTCTGAACTCACCATTTTCTTGGATTGGACCAAGGATTTTTCTCAAGATCTGCCTTTATCTTATTTCTAGCTTCTCGATCACACCCTTTCTACTCTTATCAAGGCATTCGGCACCATATAAAGCCTCTGGTCGTATTACTGTGCAGTAATGTCGTATCTTGGCGTTAATGGATATTGATTTCTTCTTGTAGACATTTTTAGTTAGTTGATATGCCGTTTCCAATACTCTGATCCGTGATGTAAAGGCTTCTTTCTCCGAGGTGTTGGGATCCATCCACTCTTCAAGATATTTAAATTTCCCTGTTCGTTTGATTTTCCCTTCTCCTACCTCTAGCACGTTGGGTGCTGACCTAATGTTTGTTATAAATTCCGTTTTCTCGAAGGATATCTGGAGTCCCGCATTTGCTGCTTGTGCCTTCAGTTCACTTATTTGTTCTACGGCTGTTTCTAGCGAATCAGAAAAAAATTGCAAGGTCATCTGCAAAGGCCAGACAATCAACCGTCAGATTCATACTTCTGTAACCAAGTCTAACTCCATTTTCAACTCCTTTATTGCCCAATCCTTTCCGCCACTCATGGATGACCTTCTCGAGTACGCAGTTGAAAAGTAAAGGCGAGATTCCTTCTCCTTGCCTGACTCCCGTCCTAATTTCAAAGGAATTCTAAATCTCTCCCATAAATTTCACTTTGGAGTTGGTGTTGGTTAGAGTCTGTTGGATAATTGCTCTTGTTTTATTATCAGGCCGAATTCTTTCAGGATTTCGAGGAGAGTGGGTCTGTCAATCGAGTCGTAAGCCTTTCTGAAATTTACGAAGGTGACTGCAAATATCTTATTTCTCTGCTTCAGGTAGAAGAGGACAAATCTAAGATTCATGATTTGTTCGGCACATGAACGGCCTTTTCTGAAACCTTCTTGGTATTCACCCAGCTGTGATTCCAATTGTTCCTCTGCTCTAGTTTGAAGTGCCTTCGAAAGGATCTTGTAGGTTATTATTAAGAGAAGGGAGATGCCACGATAATTGTTTACGTTCATTCTGTCACCTTTTTATGAAGAGGGTGGATCAGTACAGAGGACCAGCCACATGGAAGTTCCTCAGTTTCCCAAATGTTGCGAAATATCTCCGTGAGCTTATCGACTGCCTTGTTTCCTGCATTTTTCCACATTTCGGCAATTATTGAGTCTTTCCCTGGTGCCTTGTTGTTCTTTACGGAATGCATGATATGGCTAACATCTTCTCTTGTGAGAGGTACTGAATCAGTATGGATGGGAGTCTTGTTGTCGAACGTGAAGGTGGATTCTGGAGCTTCGCAATTAAGGAGTAATTCGAAATAATTCGCCAGGATATGATAGTTGTCCTTATTATTGTAGGCAATTCGACCGTCTGGTCCCTTGAAGTGTCGACTTGGGGGACTGTATTTGCTGAGATGTCGTTTGAAGGTCTTATAGAAGTCTCGGGTGTTGTTCTTCTTAAAGTCATCCTTAATCCGGTTCCTGTCGAAAGCATGCTTTATCCCTCTGATAGTTTTGGCAGCATGTTTTCTTGCGTCCAAAAATATAGTTAGGTTATCATGGTTCTTCTGCGAGTTCCATTTCTGCCATGCAAGCTGCCTTTGCGACAAAGCCACATCACATTCACAAGTCCACCATAGATGTTTCTTTGATTTTGTTAATGAAGCTGTATTGTTAGCTGTCTTGACTAATGCGTCTTGCAGTTGCTCCCAGTTGTCTGGGTCTTGAGACTCCAGCTTCTGAGTGAATTCGCTGGATCTGAGCTTCTCTGTGTCATACTTGTGGATTTTTCTCCGTTGGACCTTTCTAGTATTCCTTGGGAGAAGCTTTACCTTAATCATGGAAAGATCTGAGTTAAGATTGGCACTTCTCAGAACTCTGACGTTTTGGATCTCCTGTCGTGCTTTTCTTGCAATAGCGACATGATCTATTTGGAACTCACCAAGGTTGGGGTTTGGGGATGTCCAAGTTTTCTGCTTTCTGGGCAGGTGTTTGAAGGCAGTTGATTTCAGGATCAGATTGAATGCCTTGCAAAGTTTTATGAGTCTCTCTCCATTTCTATTAGTTCTTCGGTGAGCAGGATACTTTCCAACAATGTTTTCGAATTTTCTCTCTTTTCTGATTTGCGCATTAAAATCACCGAGCAGGATGATTGTATGCTTCTCTGGAATCCTACAAATAATATCTTCCAGTTCCTACCAGAATTCATCTGTTCCGACTGAGTCAGGCTTGTTTGCTTGATTGATTGGCGCATGCACATTTACGACGGTGTAGATTTTGTTCATACTTCGGAAAGTGAGAGTTGAAACTCGGCTGTTAGGAGAGGAAAAGTCGGTGATGGAATCTAATAACCTTTTGTTGATAATAAATCCATTACCAAGGTGAGGGATGGTATTCAAAACACGTTTGCCAGATTTACCTTTTAGGATCCTGTAACCCTCAGATTCGAAAGCATATTCATCTGTATATCTTGTTTCCTGAATTGCTGCTATTAGGATTTGATGTTGTGAAAGGATGCCAGTGAGGTTATTATTATTATTATTATTATTATTATTATTATTATTATTATTATTATTACCAACCGGAGTATGTACGTAGGTTACGTGAAGAGATGCTATGTCATGTGGCCAGATTATCTTTTTAACCTGTCTTGAAATAGTTTTCTGTGGTTTCCCAAAAGTCAGTCCCACAAAAATAATAAGCCAGAGCCGCTATATATTTTATCCTTGCCAGTCATCTTCGTACATTTCATCTCGCATGAACTCCATTGATAGGGTTTATTTCTGTATTTAGCGTATGGCTTTTAATGTCGGGAGTTTCGGAGGACATGTTCAGTTCGCCAGAGTTTGTAGCTGCTTCTATGCGAACACCCATAGGGTGAGCTACAAGTACGTCGCGTGTGGATGAGATGTATTTATTTATTTATTTATTTATTTATTTATCGTATGGCTTTTAGTGCCGGGAGTGTCCGAGGACATGTTCGGTTCGCCTGAGTCTGTAGCTGCATCCAGCGGACACCCTAAAGGGTGAGCTACAAGTTCCTTTCAATTTCAAGTAGTTCCAACTTTCGCCACCAGATATCAATGATACCTAGTGGTGAACGTTGGAACTTTGATAGAGCGTTCTGACGAAATCTAACCTAACAATTTTGCTTTACACAAGTTAAGTCTGTGAAAGGATCTTTTACATGCCATAAATCCAAGGCTTCATAACTTAACATAACGAAAATGGTTGTTTGGGTAGATTATGTAACAAAATGGGTCTTGGTCACATTGTGGTCGTTACGTTTCATATCCGGAAGTCATTTGTATCGCATGGTAACGTTATTGGGCCATATAAAGTTATTCTGATATTGGTTATCGTAGAAACGAAATAGTATTGTCTGACAGAAATAACGTTATTTGAATAAGTCTCTCGAAAAATATCCCCTAATACCGTTATTCGGACGAATAACGTTCTTCGGATATCGGTTATCGTAGAAACGAAATACTAGTGCCCACCTGAAATAACGTTATCGGAATACATTACTCGAAAAAATCTCCTAATATCGTTATTTGGACTGATAACGTTATTCGAATATCAGTTAACTAAGGAACGAAATGGTAGTGCCCGCCTGAAATAACGTTATCGGAATACATATCTCGAAAAACATTCCTCCAATACCGTTATTAGGATTAATAACGTTATTCGGATATTGGTTATCTCAGGAACGAAATGGTAGTGCTCACTAGAAATAACGTTATTTGAATAGATCTCTCCAAAAAATTCCCCCAATACCGTTATTCGGACTAATAACGTTATTCGGATATCGGTTAT
Organism: Meconema thalassinum; assembly: GCA_946902985.2. Lineage (NCBI taxonomy): Eukaryota > Metazoa > Arthropoda > Insecta > Orthoptera > Tettigoniidae > Meconema > Meconema thalassinum. The sequence continues at coordinate 1,885,150,559 of OX336388.2, forward strand.
CGCGGGAACGAAATGGTAGTGCTCACTATAAATAACGTTATTTGAATACATCTCTCGAACATTATTCCCCCAATACCGTTATTCGGACTAATAACGTTATTCGGATACCGGTTATCGCAGGAACGAAATGGTAGTGCTCACTAGAAATAACGTTATTTGAATATATCTATCGAAAAATATTCCCTCAATTCCGTTATTCGGACTAATAACGTTATTCGCATATCGTTTATATATTACAAACGGCATCATCGATTGAGAATGGCACCATTTTGATACATTTTGCGTTGGAGAACTCCATAGAGTAGAAAGAGTGGAAGTGTCACTTTGCGACCTACGTCGTGTTAGGTTCTGAGTTTAGCCGCGAGGTTAATAAATACTCGGAAGTGCTTACCGTGATAGGGTATTGTATTTTTAGCCTACTTTTCACATTTTGCAAAAATGAAGAAAAAGTAGACTTATGAGACCGATCTGGGCAAATGTCTGTCTGTCTGTCTGTCTGTCTGTCTGTGCATGTCCCCCCCCCCTTATCAACTCCTAAACGGCTGAAGCAATCAAAACCAAATTTGGTATGAGTAAAGATCTATATCTGAATATCTCAAGGCCATGAAAATGAAGTCAGTGCTACCAACTGCTGAAAAACCGCAATTGAAATTTGAGCTCCATGTTGGATATCTTGAAGGTATGCATGGGAGCTATTCCAAAATTGGCACATAATTACCCTGACCGGCAAATAAAGTGGAACAGTAATTTAAAAAGTATAAAATTAGCCATGAAAAAGATGTAATCACATTTTAAATGCTTTTCACGCATTAGGACACACATCTGAAACATCCGTGAATAGAAATTGACATTTCTTAGGGTGGTTTATTACCACCAATTACCCCCAATCTTCGATGAGCCTAACAAGCTGTCATGGACGCTAAGGGTGGAAACACTCTTTTTTAGTGACCAGTGTTCCGGTACAGTGCAGTGCAAAAATTAACACTGCTTTGTTTGGCATTAAAAAAAAAACAGCCCAAAGGAACATTAGTAAAAAATAGAAAACTGTTAGATTTGTGAAATGTAACGAAATTTGTGAGTTAAAGCGTGTTGTAAAACTTGTTTCAGTATTTTCTGTAGCCAACCATCGAACATTTACATGAATAATGCAAATATTGGAAAACCGATATATTTTAGTGGAATAAATTAAGAAATTACATAAAACATTGAAGTGTTCCACTTTTTTTTGCCGGTCAGTGTATATAGACAATAATATTTCAGTTTAATTTCCAGGAGGCCATACATGACAGTGTTGGCAAAATGATTCTAAGCATGCTGATAGGTCAAATTTTTAAATTAATAGAACTTCTACACTATCAATTGGATTTCAACCAAATTTCGTATGTAGTCTACTATGTGCACATAACCAGATATCACTATGCGTATTCCTAAGAGCAACCAGCTGCTGACAACTGTTGATAATTGCTGTCTCTACTTTTTTACCCTTATATTAATATATCAGAATGCATGCAAGCCAACAACTCTAAACTTTGCACACGTATAGTACCTGACATTCTAGATTAATTTGGAGTAACTAATATTATGCCAATGCCGCTAACATGATTCTAAGCCTGATGATAAGTTTAATTCTAAAATGCATGTAACTTCTATACATACAAATGGATTTCGTCAAAAATTGGCACAACAATAGATCATAATATGTCAGATTATTTCTGACCAAGACATGCATGACATTGCTGCCAACATGATTTTACGCGCACTGATAGATCCAATATCTAACTGCATGTAACGTCCTCGTTATCCATTGAACTTCAATCAAATTTTGTATTCTGTACCTTAAGAGATGGAACTAAGAATATATTAAGTCACCAGGGCTTCCAACTGTAGTGCAGGTATATTTCGAATTAATTAGAAATTTTGATATTACCAACTTAATTTCGTCATTAACTTAGATAGTTCCATATAGATTAAACATTGGCTTGAATCTTCAAGTTTAAGAAAAATAGGCTCCTTAGTTTGTCACGGAACTGCTTGTTGAACTTGCGAAAGTGGCGAATGTCCGGAAAACACTCTTAAATGCGCTTTTGAAGAAAGGAACAACAGACCGACACCACTTGAAATACATAGGCCTAGGTGGATAGCAAACGACCTGAAGCTTAATAGAGATCAAGTACTAGCGAATCAACTAGACAACGGGTAAAATTCAGTGTACATTAAATTAGTGTACACCTTACTTTATGAAAACATATTATCTCGACATGAAGGTGTGAAATCCTTCCGGCTAGCTAGCGGTAACACCACTAAGATAACTATCACTGCTTCAGACGCTTTAACAAAACGTGTGCGTGTCTGTTTAATCTCCTCCCGAAGTCAACAATGAAAGGCTCTCCCGCGTGCTTCCTACGCATGGAGTTCTCAAGGACATACGGAACGAGTGCTGGAATGAAGTATACGAATTTTCTGCTGAAAGTAATGGCATACGTATTGTAACAATTGAACTTAAATACCCCATTCCATCATATTTGACGGTCAATGATTGTAAAGTTCTGTTAACATATGAAGGACAAGCTAAGTATTGCTTTTATTGTAAAGAAACCTCCCACTTACAAATAGACCGTCCGAACAGAAGGAATCGCCCGGTATTCATGTCAGACAACAAACCTACAGCACGGTGCTGGGCGAGTCAGATGGGAGTAGTAAGCTAAGCGACACTACCGACATGGAAACTGCAGTACCTTCCCCTGAATATCCAGCCATATCAGAGGCCTTTCATAACAGGCCCCATTCTACAAACACATATAGCATTGCGGAAGTAACTCAACCATCAGATAACGTAGCTGAAACATCCCTGACTACTTTACATAGCAATGAAGAGGGAACTGTGACGTCACGATCGGACAGCACGGGGAAGGGACACACCAGCAGGCAACACAGCAGTCTGTGCAGCAGCCAGATACTACTAAGACTAAATGTCCCGATTTTTAGTTTGTAATTCTGACACCACGTAGCAGCACCAAAGTGAGGCAATTTCTCTTGAATGGAAGCTCGTATTTGCGATGTCAAAACCACTATGTATACTAGAGTGCAATAGAATTGATATCAATTCAATGCATTTTCCAAAATGTGAAAAACAAAGACGTTACTAGCAGTTTTTTATATTTCTGCTTAAAAAATGAAAAAAACTGGTAATACGGAAACGGAGATTTATTTCCTGATTCCAATGCATTTTTCATAAATAAAATCGGGTGAATGGAATCGTCGGCATTAGTTTGGGAATTGTTTTGAAAAGGGTGGTAGAAGTAGCGGCGCGGCTATACAAGATCTCTAGCGCAAGGAAAATGATGAACACGCCGAGTTGACGAATATTGTAGTTCGGCGAGTTACATGTACAAGTGCCTAGGCGTGGAACAATATCTGAGCAATAAAATTATAGTAATGTCACGCTTATGTAACGTTGACACAATGTGTTTATACAGATACTTTCTTTCTCAAACATTCTTGTTCTTGTTCTTGTTCTCGTTGATAATAATACATTGTAGGGGCTTGGGACATCTTGGTCATCAGTCCCATGTAGTTGACTATGTGTGTTACTGTATTAGAGCCAGGGATGGGGCAGGTGCCCTGAGTCTTCAAGTAAGGTACTATCTCGGCATTTACCTGGAGGGAGTGTGGAAAACCCTGCGAAACACAAGACACAACTGAACTTCAGGTGCAACCACAATGGTAGGATGATTGACAGGTGAACTAGTCAATGAGAGATGTTGGACTGATGACAGTTTCCTAGGAAAAAAATCATAAAATAAGAAGGCATTTCTGAATGGCAATAAACATCTGCTGTAAGAAACATTGTTTCAGTTCCTTACCTTTTATTTCGTTCAATACGCCAATACACAAGCTCTGCTGGGACTTTCCTTCGTTTTCTGTGAGCGTACAAAGGAAGTGGATATTTATGCAGGACGCTTGCACCTAGAGAACATGCGCTTGACTGTCGTCAGTATCTATGGAGACCAATTTTCCATTTTCACAATGGCTACGTCTTACTTTTCCACACAACGCATTGTTTCCGTTTGAATACGAACTCTCTTCTCTGAAAAAAGTTGTCACTGAATAGTTCGTGGTCTTGTACTCTTACAATTATATATTAGAAGTTCAAAAAAAGACTAAACCCGTGGCGCGACAGCCGTTGAAGGGCCTAGTTCTACCAAGCAACCGCTGTTCAGCCATGTAGCTTGCAGATTGTGGGGTGACGTTTAGTCATCCAACTTGTACAAATAAATTTAAAGTGAAATCAAAACTGCTCAGTACTTTACACATTCTCTAATGCAAGCGTAATTTCAAATATAAACTAGGGAAAAAATCTTATGTAGGCCTATGTGTAGAGGTTTTTCTTAGGGCCTGGCTTCCTTTTCTTGGTACAGTACTTACTGTCGACCAAAATATTATGTGCACTCGAGTTTGAAGGTTGTTTCTGAAGTAACCAATAGACCTATATAAAATCCACTAACATAATCATTTTCGTCGTTCTATTTTACGTTAGTTCATGTAGGTTTGGAATTTTTATTTAGCCTATATTTTAATTTCTTATCGCAGTGGAAACACAAAAGGTGACCGTTTTTAAGCGTGTTTCAACCATGTTGTATGACTGTGAAATACGTAAATTAATTCACTTATTTTATATCGGTTTGTATTTATACGGGGAACTAAGACATGGTTCACCAGCTAGACGCTCCGGGATATTCTGTACAGCATTGCTGATATGGAGCCCATTACTTCCGAGCGAAGCGTGCCTAGACGCGTGATGGAGCCCATCTTGGCAACGCTGTACAGCTTTTACAGGAGCGGCCAACTGGTGAACCATGTCTTAATTTCCCATACAAATACAAACCGATATAAAATAAGTGAATTAATTTACGTATTTCACAATCATACAGCATACCTTTTTGATGTATTAGGATTACAACGCGACCAAGAACTACATTTTCAAACCAACCCGAGCCGAGAAAAAGTTACCTTACCAAAATGATAACAACTTTGTTTCTTGGCCATACAAAATTTTAAAATTAATGAACCAGTTATACAACATTCCAATGTATATTGTGTTAAAATTTGGATTCGATCTGTTGACGGGTTTGTGAGATAATAATTCTTAAATGTGACGCATGGTTGAAACACGCTTAAAAACGGGCACTTTTTGTGTTCCAACTGCGATAAGAAATATTAAAATATATTTAAAAAAATCCAAACCAACATGAACTAACGTAAACCAGAACGACGAAAATGATGATGTTATTGGATTTTATGTAGGTCTATTGGTTACTTCACAAACAACCTTCAAACTCGAGTACACATAATATTTTGGTCAATGGTAGTCGCAATTCCCCCTGGGTTTTAGTGGTATGCCCTTGAATCAGGGCTGGCATTCGAAACGAAATGTATGGCTGTGGGGGCGAATATATTTGAATTTCGACGTGAGCACGATACTCGGGAGCGAAATGACAATGATTGTCGGCGGGAAATTAAATCAAAGCGAAACTTAATTAGAAGCGAAATGACATAGCGAAATCAACGCGAAAGTTAATAGCAACGCGATATTATATTGTACAATTGAATAAAATTTCACTCACGGCGCGAAAAAAAATTGTTACAATCTTTTAATTTCGCTCCCGGCGTGAAATACAATTCATTTCAGACTTTTAATTTCACTCGCGACGCAAAATAAAATTCGATACAGACTTTTAATTTCGCTTCCGGTGCGAAATAAAATTCGTTGCAGTCTTTTAATTTCACTCCCGGCACGAAATACAATTCATTACAGACTTTTAATTTTACTCGCGGCGCAAAATAAAATTCAATACAGACTTTTAATTTCGCTTCCGGTGCGAAATAAAATTTGTTACAGACTTTTAATTTCGCTCCCGGCGCGAAATAAAACTCGGTTACAGACTTTTAATTTCGCTCCCTGCGCGAAATAAAATTCGTTACAGACTTTTAATTTCGCACCCGGCGTGAAATAAAATTCCCAAACGGTATTTAGTTTCACCCTCCGATGTGAATTTAAAATGAATGGAACATTTCATTTCGTTGTTGAAATTAAAATGTATTCGTTTCGAGAGTGAAATTATGTTCGGAGCGATGTTCAAAGTCCTGACGTTGGCAGCAGTAGCAGTCTTATTACCGTTCACCGCCTGCCCAATCTGCAGGGCTGCAACAGCAACGTGAGTCATTCAATGGTCATCAATCCAGTAGAGGAGAAAGTCAGTGCTATGGCATCAACATCACCATCGTCGTTGACTGCACCTCGGACTCGTGGCTGGCCCTCCCTGACGTTCATAACGCAATGGGGCAACAAGTACCTTTACTTGTTCTATAGCGATCAAGAAGACGAATGTGCTGTGTGGACAGACATTCAAGATAAGTGACGAACTCCAATTACAATACAGGCCGGACGTTTGTTTTAGACGAGTGAAAAATCTTAATGGAAGCCTGGAGGCGAGTTACTGCAGTACCCGTGTTGTTATCAGCTGTCCCAAGCGGTCCGATGATTGACAATGCTGTCTAACACTACTGCTGAAGTACAGTCATTGGCAAATATAATTGCATTCTGTTCGTAACTACGTAACGTGTACTTCCATGTCACACAATACTTCGACGTGGACTGTACTGTCAGCGGGGCGTTGTCCCCACGTGCTCAAGTCTGAAATTCCATTACATCAGATCGGTGGTGACAAGTTTGAAGCGATAGGGTGAGAGACTGACTGTATGCAGGCTCACCCGCAGGCTTCAAGGTCAAGGGCAATCGTCTAAAACAAACGTCCGGCCTGTACAAATTGTCAGTTGTAACTCTTCAGTCAGTCAACACTAATTTGCCCAATAATTGGGAGGGGTACAATGTATATACAGTAATATGTAAATAACATTATATGTATTAGTTTATGGTCACGATTATAATGCAGCAATTTTAGTGATCTTAAATATAATTCATGTTTTTTTTTTCAGGAGTGTTACTTACATCTTATATACGTTGTACCCACCCAGTTATCGGGTAAATTAATGTTGACTGACTGAAGATTTACAAATAACAGAAAATCGTCTGTGGTAGTACCGCAGCGTATATGGAGTTTTGTTTCGGAGGCGGGTTACTCGAACAACAGGGTTGAGGGGTCATTCCTCTCATTTCTACATTCCTTATTCTTACACTTCCGGAAATTTCGGGGGGGGGGGGGGGCTTGGCATTCCTTACTACTTCCTTCTAACCCTCAGCTCATTTATACTGACCATGGCACGAAAGTCAAACCCCTGTGCCACGTACAGGATTTAGTTTCGCACTGCAATTAGTTTTGCGTCGCCTTTCACTATGTTATTGTGCTTAGAATTACATTGTGCTTCCATTTTAATTTTCGCGCTTACAATCAATATCATTTCGCACCCGAATATCACGCTCATGGCGAAATTAAAATGTTAACGCGTCCACAACCATTTTGTTTCGCATGCCAGACCAGATTTAATTTCAGACATGAAATGATATGTTCTATGCATTTTAAATTCACACCTGGGGCGAAACTAAATGCTGTTTTGGGAATTTTGTGTCATTAAAATAAACCGTGGCACTACATCCCATGAAAAGCCTAGGCCTACCAAGCGACCGCTGCCCAGGCATCTGCAGATATTTTTCAGCGCATCGGGTTCCCTCGGCCGTTAATCTTGGTTTTCGCGACTTTCAGACAGCTACTCTCGAGGCTGAGTGCACCCCGTTCCAACCCACACGTCCGTTTCTAAAATCACTAACGGAGCCGGGAATCGAACCCGGGGCCTCCAGGTGAGGAGCAGGCACGCTATCCCCAACACCATGGGGCTAGCAATTTTTGTCATACCAGGAGCAAAATTAACAGTCGTTAAAAATGTTATTTCGCGCCTTGAGCAAAATTAAGAGACTGAAGCGGTTTTCATTTCGTGCCAGGAGCGAAATGAAAAGTCTTGTATCGAATTTTATTTCAGGCCAGGAGCAAAATTAAAAGTCTGTAATGAATTTTATTTCGAGCCGGGAGCGAAATTGGAAGTCTGTAACGAATTTTATTTCGTGCCCGGAGTGAAATTGAAAGTCTGTTTTTTTTATTTCGCGCCGGAAGCGAATTTAAAAGACTAACGGTTTTTATTTCACGCCAAGGGCGAAATGAAAAGTCTTTAATGATTTTTATTTCTCGTCAGGAGCAATGTTAAAAGTCTGTTAAGAATTCTGTTTGTAGCCGGGAGCGAAATTAAAAGTCTGTAACGGATTTTATTTCACGCTGGGAGCGAAATTTAAAGTCTGGTACGAATTTTATTTCGCACCGGGAGCGAAATTAAAAGTCAGTAATGCATTTTATTTCGCGCCGGAAGCGAAATTAAAAGACTAATGAATTTATTTCGCCTTGCAGCGAAATTAAAATTCTGTTACCAATTTTATTTTGCGCCAGGAGTGAAATTTTATTCCATTGAACAATTTAATTTCGCGACGCTAATTTAAATTGATGATACATTTCGTTTTGCGTGCCAGTCCTGCCTTGAATCGGTTTTGGTGGTGGCTCCATTTTTCACCTAAAATGTAAAACTAACTGCACTTGATGACCGTAATGCTCTCCATCACTCGTACCTGTATGTACATCGTTCATGTATATGATCTACCAGAGATACTGTCCAAAAATAAATTGCCGAAAATAGAACACCTAACGAACACTAAAAATAATGGTGTTGCAGGTAAAATAAACTAAATAAAAAGTAATTAAAGGGATCGATGAACTAAAAACAGGAAAAACAACATGGAAAATTAGAAGTCGTAAGTACAAACTGGTAACATTTCAAAGGATCACTCAGAAATATCCAGAACTGAACAATAATTCAGAACTAGCCATCACAGTCACAGTCAATCGCAACATCGGACTAGATGCTCAGGAATCCCATACCGTCAGGTAAGGGGTAAGGTCATCACTCTCTCTTGACTTTCGCTCCCCTTTCCTGCTGCTGCGGTGGCCTTGGTCGAGCTTGTGGCGCGCCGTGGCCGCCTGCTTTAAGCGTGTGTACAATCCTGTATGAAATATTACCTTATAAAAGATGCTGGAAATGTCGTCCTTCCTGGGTTATACAGGCATTGTATCTGGTAACCACATTTTGGCTCACGCGAATGAGTTCTGCCACTGTAATGTTTCTGATTTTGTATTTTATGTTCTTTAATGAGCACTGAGTCAGTAGGCCTAGTGTAAAACTTATTTACAATTACGTGAATCTGTGCTAGTGAAGGTGACACTTCATCAGGAAATTGCTGAACTTACCCACCGGGCCGACTCGTACTTAAAATAAGTTTTACATACAAAAATACGATGTTGCAATGATAACTGTCTGAACATGTTACCATCTGAGGTTCAGACTGGCGACTGACAACACCTGCACGCTTATTGCAAGGTCAAGTTTGTACTATGCGCGCGCTTTCAATACTACAGCAGGGGGCCGTGGGGCGCCAGAAACTCGGCCAAGCCCGCTGCAGGAGCGAATAACAAAACCGCCGCTCGTCGTTCTTACTTAATATGAAAGACCCTATATGTAGACAATAGAGTTATGTACTATTAGATGACTATTATTGCGTAGGTTCATTATTCAAACGTTGACTTCTATCACATGATTGGGACACAAGAAACAAACAAATAATTTAAAAATTTTGCACAGCTGCCATCTTGAGTGTATGTAAACAATTTAACAAAATTAGATATCAGTTCATTACAATGTATATAAACAATTGCTGTACCAAATTTCACTGCGTTCGGATGGTTAAATCGCCAGAAAAGTCTATTTAAATGTTCAAATTCACTTGGCCGCCATGTTCATTTTGTAGTTAACAGGTTTATGAAAGTCACTTAAATGCTAAGTGATATCGGTGACAGTTTCGGAGATATAGAATGCCAGAGATATTTCGCACAGCCACCATGTTGAATTGGTGAAACATAATAAGCTTTGAAGGGCACGATCGGGGTCGGCCAAAATAGTAGGCCTACTATGACCTTACCGAATTTCATTGAAATCGCTCCAGCCGCTTAGATTTTATTAGGTGGGGTGTGGAGGAAGAGGGGGGAGGGGTGGGGATGCACACCAAGGCCCGGCGTAGGTGCGTGACGTCATGTCATGTCATGTCAGTAGGTAATCTGTGTCCTTGACTCTCCCCGCCTGCCGCTAGCTACGTGTGCGAGTGAGCTTTGTGTAGTATGTCGTGGTACCCTGCAAGCCAGGCTAGTGCTTTTAGGGCCATATGACCCAGGCGCACACTGTCTACGCTGGAACTCTCTGTTCAGGGGCGCGTGGCCGGCCTGTCGCGGCTGGATTTCTCGAAGTCGTTCTTCTCTTCATATTATTATTATTATTATTATTATTATTAGACTATTATTATTGGCAATAAAATGTTATTGGATACCAATAGACTACGTCTCATACTGTTCCCGAGTACATTGTAGATCAATTCTCTATTATTGAATGGATTCATTTGATAGCAAAATTATGCCATTTAGACTTAAGTTAGGCATACCCAAACACGATAAGTTATTAAAAAATGTTGATGTTGTTTCTTTCCCTTATTCGAAACGTACCACAAGCTTTCAATTCTCTTTGAAGCCTATCGTTAGCTCTAAACGACCTGTCTTGTTATGCCGATGGTTACTTCACATCTGATGGTGGGGTCCAGCATAAATCTTGTATCCTTCTTACGGCCAATAACAATTATTATTCTATTGTACTTTTGCTTCTAACACGAGGAAGACACGAAAACATGGATCACGTAACATTTCTGAAATGTTACAGATGCATCTTAAATCTATGTCGGTGATTCCCTTTTTAATTTTGGTGTTTGAACGGAGCTAGGTTATCAGACACTCTAGAGTGGTTGCAGCATACAGTCTCACACAAGAACAACCTTTGCCTCCACCTATTTGTGCTTGACTACTCCCTTTCATGTGTACTTCTGGATAAGTTGTTCTCCATAAAATATGGTGATTAGACACTTTCGCAATCAACCAGCAAGTTCATTTTGTTTTTTCCATACGTCCGCTTCAGGCTCAATTCTCAAGTATTCCTTTGGTTCCTAACTAGTAAATCACCGTCTTCATCGTTACCACCATCTTCATCATCATCACCGTAATGAAAACCTCATTCGTTGTACAAACACAAATTACGCACCAAGTCACATTGCCTTCAAGCAATCCTTGCACTCTCTGTATATATGTGGCACGGTGTCCCTACATGATGATTACTATACTTTGGATGTTCATTCACTGAAAATTGCGAAATTAGCTTCGAGGTTTTCCTATGCCCAGAACATAGAATGCTATGAAAATCAAATGTTCTTAAATACGATGTGTGGATTACATATAAATATGCAATTGGATTAACTCACGACAGCTACTTGTAGCATTGGCCTTTGAGAATATTTTACGGAAGCTATTCTAACAACTCTACGAGGTGAGTTTCTCTCCGTGTTCCCATATGAATGTTCGAATTGCAGAATAAGAATGTAGAAAAAAAAAGGAAAACTTGCGCTCACTGACCTGGTGCAAGTCCTCAAAATGAACACCCCTTTGATGACTTAGGTATCATCGATACCATTTCAGTACCTCAAACCGAAATTAAATTTCTTGGCAGGCCAGGGAATCAAACCCTGACTTTGTTAGCCGCTACACCACAAGGTGATCTCTTTCATTGTCAGCGCAATCTATTGCACGATGCCATGTAATTTCAGCACGAACTATAATAGTACACCTTTCTTCGTATTTTTGGCATAACAGTGCCCCTGGTAAGTTAGAGAGATGGTTCGCATACCATAACCAAAGAGCCGAATAGTTCCAAAAACCAACAAACAACCGAAAGAAATACCGACAAGCTGGTAGAAAGACAGACAACAGATTTTGTAATTTTCAGAGCAAAATTGTTTTACGATGAAGAGCACTCTTGTTCTCCATACTGTTGAAATAATGAAAATTGTCCTAAAACTTCAAAAGTTAGAAGGATTTCATGTCAACTTGCTTATTTTGCCGTATATCTTATGTGTAGGTAAATTCCATGAGTTATTGTTTCAGGCGATGTTGAAAATACGAATAAAAGACATAAATTACCTCAGATTGCGACGGAATATTGTTCAGTTTAAAAACCTGATAAATTTACTAACGCACGTTCCTGGAATTCACATATCCCTGAAGAGCACCAATCTAATCAGTTGGTGAATTCAGAATCTTGTTATTGAAATACAAATACTGTAGACTATAGCTTTATAGTCCTAATGTAGTTTTTTTGTTCTACCCGTAATTATTTAGGTTGCTATGAGGAAGGGGATATGGTGAGACAGTTTCCTTGTGGGAATGATATTATGGATAGATGCCCTTCATGACGTCAATCTAATGAGAGGATTTAATGACAAATGAAATTAATGAGGCAAGGTATGAAATGGTTGTGTGTGGTATTTCGAGTTCGGTGTAGTCTGACCATGCCCGTTAGCGTGTGTAGCTACGTCGGCTGGTTTGTGACAGTATGTCAACAAATTTAAAAAATATATTTTAACACTCCTGATTCCATACCGGCCCTGTTACTGTCACATGCATGATTACCAATATGCTTGATTCCATTTTTAGGATTATTATATCTCGCTGCACCTGCTACATCACCCAAAAAGTAGGGGCAGATGACCTCGTAGTTCCGCTCCATAAAACAACAATAACTAACCCAACAAGTAGTTCCGCGGAGAATTATACAGCCTATTTTCATATATCCTACTTATGTTAATTGCCTCTATCGACATACAAAAGTTCAGTTTGATTGCTGTACTAGATTCGCAGATATTGAGAACCGGCTAAATATTGCGCATGGTTGCCATGTTGGATTTTTTATCTGTAGGTCTTAGAGTTATGTACTGTTACGTGAAGTGTATTGTGTACGTGTAGTATTCAAACTTCAATCGCATGATTAGGACACAAGAATTAAAAACGAGATTTTAAAATTTCGCACAGCTGCCATCTTGTGGTTATGGAAACAAATGAAAAAATTAGATGCCAGTGGATCAACATTTGTAGAAGGATTTACTGTACCAAGTGTCACTGCACTCGGATGGTCAAATTGCGATAAACGACCATGTGAATATGTATACTTCGCGTCGCCGCCATGTTGGATTTGTGATCACCAGGTTATTGAAAGTCCTATAGGTGAACGTATGCTCACAGCCCCAATGAAGATTAAAAAATTTAGTTTGATTGCTGTAATAGATTCGTAGATATTGAGATCCATCTAAATATTTCGGATGGTCGCCATGTTGGATTGTTATATGACAGGCCATAGAGTCACGTACCATTAAAGGAAAATTATTTTAAGGGTTCATTACTCAAACTCTCACTTCGATCGCATGATTACGACACAAGAAATAAAAACTTAATTTTAAAATTCGCACATTCGCCATCTTGAGGTTATGTAAACAATTGAACTAATATAGATACCAGTGCATTACAATGTGTATAAACATTTCCTGTACCAAGTTTCATTGCGTTTGGATAATTAAATCGCGAGAAAGGTCTATTTAAAATTTTCAAATTCGCTTGGCTGCCATATTCGTTTTTTAGTTAACCGGTTTTTGAAAGTCTTATAGATGAAATTCCAGTAGTGCCCTTTATCTCTGTACAAAATTTCAGGGTGATATCGCTAATAGTTTCGTAGATATCGAATGCTGGTGAAATATTTCGCACAGCCGCCATGTTGGATTGGTGGGATGTAACAAAATTTGAAGGGCACAGTCGGGGTGGTGTGGAATAGTGCTATGAACTTACCTAGTTTCATTGCAATCGTTCCTGCGGTTTAGAAGTTATTAGGGGGGCACACACCATATCACACACACGCGCACACACCGACAGACACACTGACAATAGGTGATCTCATAAGCTTATTTTTTCATAAATGAAAATAGGCTAAAAAGTATGCAACTTGTTGTATCCTTGTTGCAGATCTGGTTCATGTACGTCCAAATATCATGTTTCATACGTCTTCGGTGTGTTTCTTTAAGGAGTGACTTTCCCACTATGGTATGTTTGTGCTCCCCAGGCACAAAAGACGTTATGAGCACGGCAGACCACAAGCATATGACAAAATGTTGGCTCCAGTGCGCCTAGTGTCCAGGCTCTGCGCTCAGTACTAAACGTACTGCAGCACCCCGTCAAATGGACAGTGCTTGTGCGACTAAGCGCTGCAGTGCTAGTGTGATGTCGTGCTGCACTGCTCAGAAATAGGCAGGATAGGGCTGCGCTTCACCTGCTAACACTGCTTCACCTTGCCCATTGCACGGCCCTGGTGCACACACACGGACAAAAGGTGATCTCATAAGCCTATTTTTTCATAAATGGAAATAGGCTGAATACGAGATTTTAAAATTTCGCACAGGCGCCATCTTGTGGTTATGAAAACAATTCAGTTTGATTGCTGTCATTGATTAGTTGACATTGAGAATCGTCTAAATATTTCTAAATATGTGTAGACCATTGAGCTATGTATGTACTATTAGATGGCGATTATTGCGTACGGTAGGTTCATTTTTCAAACGTTGGCTACGATCGCATGATTAGGACACAAGAAATTAAAACGTAATTTTTAAATTTCACACAGGCACCATCTTGCAATTATGTAAACAATTGAGTTGAATAAGATATCAGTGCATTACAAGGTGTATAACATTTGCTATACCATTTGACGGCGCTCGAATGGTTTAATCGCGAAAAAAAAAAGATCTATTTTAATGTATCAACTTCGCTTGGCCCCCATGTTCGTTTGTTACTTAACAGGAATTTTGAGAGTCCCATCTAGTAGTTCATTTTATCACCGCACAAAATGTCAGGGTGATATCTGTAATAGTTTCGGAGATATGGAATGCCAGTGAAATATTTCGCACAGTCGCCATGTTGGATTGGTGAGCTGTAATAAAATTTGAAGATAACGGTCGGGGTCTGACAAAATAGTACTATGACTTTACCGAGTTTCATTGAAATCGCTCCAGCCGTTTATATTTTATTAGGGGACACACACACATACGCACACACACGGACTAAATGTGATGTCATATGCCTATTTTTTCATAAATTAAAATAATAAAGAAAGCATTTCATTCGGTCGACGCGAATTTCGTGTTGACCCACTGAATAGCTTTCTTCATTAGAAATAACCATCACTGAAAAATGGCTTCTATCACTACTAAATGAAAATAGGATACCAAGTAAACGAAAAGCAAGAACGGGAGGTTTCATTTAGGAAAGAAATACTCTTATTGGTCACAAAGGAGTGAAAGTTTGGTGTGTAGGTTACACTTTGCCTTATATGGCAACACTGCGAGAAGGTGAGTTCGATTCCCATCTTAGCTATCTTAGAGTGTTTTTCTGGGGTTTCCCACTTCCACTCCAGGAAAATGCGTGGATAGTTCCTAAGTCAAGGCCATTGCCAACTCCAAAAATAACAAAGTTTATCAGACTTCAACTACATGGGACTGATGAACAATAGGCTATGTTCCAAACCCCTATATGAAGCAACAAGAAATATTTCGAATCAATGGTATCCATCGTATTGATTTTAGGAAACATGTTTCTAACGTAGGCTACAATATGACCGCGATCGAAACGAGCCAGGTGCCTTGCCCTGTCTGATGGGGCACGCGCTCAGATTGAAATCATTATGTTGATTATTATTGATATTTCAAGAAGTAATTATCCTATGTTTGAATAAATAATTGGCCTGGAATTACATATGGCCCAGCATCGTCAGTTCACGGTCACCTTCCATGCTTGTCCGGGAAGCGGGCAAATAGACACTTCCATAACGTTATTGACGAGATTCTTTTCTGAAATAACGGAATCAATTTCTCCGCTTAGAATAATGTTACTAATAGCGCATAGCTGGTAAAAATCGCATGGATACCGTTATTAGACTTATAACATTGTTGGTGGGTTCGCATTTCAAAATAACTGAATTAATTTTTCTGCCCTGAATAACGTTATTGATAGCGTATGGCTGGTAAAATTCGCTCGTATACCGTTACTAGACTTATAACGTTATTGGTGGGTTCGCATTTCTAAATCACGGAATTATTCTTCTGCCATGAATAACGTTATTGACAGCGCAAAGCTCGTGAATATCGCTCGTATACCTTACATAGCTTATAACGTTATTGGTGGGTTCACATTTCTAAATAACGGAATTAATTTTTCTGCCCTGAATAACGTTATTGATGGCGTATAACAGGTTAAAATCTCTCGTATACCGTTACTAGGCTTATAACGTTATTAGTAGGTTTGCATTTTGAAATAACCGAATCGATCACTCTGCCTGAATAACGTTATTGATGGCGCGCAGCGGGTCAAAATCGCTGTCATACCGTTACTAGACTTATAACGTTAATAACGGGAGCGCATTTTAAAATAACGGAATCTTTTCCTCTGCTGGTTATAACGTTAATAGCTCAAACCAGGGAAAATTATAACCCCTTATTTCGTTGCCGCACTAAAAACGTTATTCATATACCATTTGTTTTGGGTACGGAAGCAGTAACGTAACAAAAATTAATTCGTTATTTCTGACAATTCTGTTACGTTATGAAGCCTTGCATAAATCTATGACATGGGACCGCCGGCTTTACTTCCCCTCCGAAGGAAGGCATACTGAAGGATTTTTGACGCTCTTAAAAAATCCGACGACTTCGGCCGGGTTTGAACCCGCTATCTTGGGCATAGCAGTTCAGCATGCTACCGACTACGCCACCGAAGCCGCTGGATGAGATTAAATGAATGAAGATGAATGAAACTGGGCAAGTTCAATCTCAAGTAGTTCCAACTTTGGCTACCAGACGTCACCGACACCCAGTGGCGAACGTTGGAACTTGATAGAGCATTTCTCGCCAAATAACTTACACATTTAGCTACACGCTACCAATTGAAGTGGTAGGTTCCTTTACATGCCATAAATCTATGACATGGTCCCTCCGGCTTTACTTTCCGTCTGAAGGAAGGCATTCTGAAGGATTTTAACGCTCTTAAAACTCCGACGACTTCGGCGGGTTTGAATCCACAATCTTGGGCATAGGAGTTTCATGCTACCGACTACGCCACCGAAGCCGCACTCTGATAGGGTTACTATCTGGAAGGAGATCCGACAGTAAGAACCATCCGCCACAAAGGAAACTCATCTCCCTTCATCTTTGACCGCGTAAGATGGACATAGTAAGGAGTATTAAAAACTTAGAAGAAGAAGTAGAAGTAGTGTTAATAGCAGGGTTTAATTTCTTTCTTTCTTTCTTTCTTTCTTTCTTTCTTTCTTTCTTTTTTTTCCCCCCGAGTGTAAAATCTGACATCAGACGCTTGAGGAGGATCCACACTCTTCAAGTGTGAGGGATTCTTACCTATAAGAACCACGCACCCTTTTCATCCTGGCATTCCGTCCTGGAGCCGCTCTCGCATTACTTCAGGACGGTGTCGATTTAATAAGGCCTTTGACTTCTTCTTTTTGATGTGTAACATCTTTCCGCTCGGTTGCTGGATAGTTTTGTGGGAGTGATTTTGAAAATTGGAGACGGACGTGAATCGGGCGGAAGTGGATCGAACGGAAGTGGATCGGACGGAAGTGAAGACGCACTGCCAGAAAAATGGGACGGAAGTGAATCGGGCGGAAGTGGATCGAACGGAAGTGGATCGGACGGAAGTGAAGACGCACTGCCAGCTGAATGTACAATTGAAAATGTGTGTATTGGAAACAAGGCAGTGTGTGCTCTGTAGCGCGAGAATGTTATGGCAATACAGTAGGCAGTGCATTTAGCAGGCACTGGTTTGACGAGCACAGTGGCAAATGTTTCACCGACTTTCATTTGTCATTGCGCAGTTTATGAAGCTTCACGTTCAAGGTTGAATATCACATGGGGTAGGACAAAGACGACAAATGACATTTAAGTAAGCGGCATTATTGTCAAGCTGTGGGTGAGTAGTCAAATATTAAATGCATAACAGAATGTTGTTATATGAGTGGAATAAAAGCTGTACTTTCATCATATGTGAGACTAAGTCATGTCATGATTGTAGGAAGCCATGTTTTGATTGTTTACGACGAACTGTATGAGAGCCTTGAGAATAATGAATGTTATAGTTACTGAGGAATGTGCTCACAGTATTTGAGAGTACTGTCGACGTTGTGTGTCACATTGTTATTATGAATTACTAATGTAAAAGGACCGACAGTAGTGGCTACACTGGCTAAAGCGCAGTGTTAGGTCATGGGGCCAAGCTCTCTGCTGACTCGGTAGACGCGTGGGTTCAAGCCCCACCGTCGGCCGTCCTTGAAATGGTTTTCCGTGGTTTCCCATTTTCAACACCAGGCAAATGCTGGGACGGTACCTGCTGACAGGCCACGGCCGCTTCCTTCCACATCCTTGCCCAGTTTCATTCACCATCATTCATTTCATCTCTCATTAACTCCTCTCATGAGGTTGGCGTCAGGAAGGGCATCCGGCCGTAAAAACCATCGCCACTAAGACTTCCATCGCATCTCATCCCCGACCCCGTTGGAAAAACGGGAATAATAAGGGGTAGACATACTAATGTAAAAGGAAGGAAGCTTGTAGTTTTGCGTGTCCGTTAATCTCACGATCATGATCCACGGTACCTCCCTTTTACGTGGAATGCGAACCACAGGACATGGCATTTCAATTAGAAAATTTCACATGTATTGACCGGGAATCAAACCCGGTCTACCTTGGTGAGAGACTAACAGCTTGACCGCTGCGCCACAAATGTGACAGTAGCATATCTCCAATTCAATCTATACATTCATCATAGTACCAGTATACAAATGGAGTGTAAATTAACATTTTAAGAATGTACAAGCTGTGTACTATACGAGTAGGATAACATGTCATATGTTACACATCATTATGCGACTACTGTAAGGCTCGTATCTTTTTTAATTCAATATAACGCTCATAAGCGTACAGTTTCCTCATCCCCTGATGCCAGCTACCTGATTAAACGTTTCGACATGTTGCAAAAGTCACATCAGGGGTCGTCTCTTCGCAGCCAGGACGTCGAAAAGTAGACGTTTTCCCAACATAGACGATTGTCAATCCCAACCTTGCAGTCATTTCCAATATACGACGTCACCTGAAATATATATCCGGCATACACCATTTCAGCGCCTTAGCATTGAAATCACTGGCTACAATGAAGTTATTTCCCATACCTCATAATATGTCCTCAAGGCTATCCAACTTCTTCTGAAAATCGTAATTGGACTCGTTCGGAGTGAAATAACAGCTCATGTACGTAGGCGTGCCACTCTTAATCCATACGAAACCATCATCCGATCCTTGATTTTTCACTGGTTATTTTTAGGAATAAATAATGTTGCTACTCCAAAGTTGCTATAGTATAGTGAGGGACACAGCATTGCAAGCCTGAAGGTCAACTGGTCCTCCGCTCCGCTCTCCTCCCCGCACCCGGCGGTGTTGCCATGCTATTGCACCGTACCTTCAGTCGCGTGCTGGATGCGAAAACGTACAGGACAACTCCGCACCGACTACGCGTGACCTTCAGGCTTGCAATGCTTTGTCCCGTACTATAGTAGTGTAAGTAGTAGTAGCAGTACTATTGCCTGGTTCAAACAACAACATCCAAGGTGCGTGAATATCGTTTTGGACGTTGTTCGCACAGTGCTCATATCCTCAGACAGTACATTAGAGAGCTGACATCGTTGTGGTGTAATCGGTCATTGCACCTGCACGAAGTGCGGTGAATTTGCGTCTTAAGTAGGAGTATTACGCGCATTCACCTTTTAGACTATATATAATAAAATATTAGAACCGGTGATTCGAGAATAATTCGAGGACTAATGGGGAAGCGTGGCAAGTAAGTATATTCCGATAAGACACTCTCCTCAGTGTACAAATTTCCTCAGCATGGTGGGCGTGCGTACTCTTAAAACATAAATAACCATATCTCAGAAAGTACTGTAACTGATCAACTGTCATCCAACTTGATTAAAGGGGTACTGAAGGACCCTTCTAACCCAAGTCACAAGAATCTCCGATTAAAATTCACGAGCAACCTCAATCTTGATTATAAGTATTGATATTAATAACTGGGAACAGTATTGGGTGATAAAATTGAAATTAGGCAAGTAACAGAAAACTGTGTTCAACTTTGGATGTTCGTTTTGACTGCCGAATAATTTTATGGACAAACAATTCATTATTAAGTTGAAATATTGAATGACATTATCATTCTCCACTGATGCCCTACCTCACACTGCCAAAAGGATGCTCGATACGCTTCAGAGATGTGGATAGGAAACACTTAAACATCTGCCCCATGTCCAAGATCTTCCATGTGATGTTTCACACTTTTGGTAACCTAATGAAAGACATTCCTGGATATTGTTTTGCAGCGGTTAACAGAAAGTGTGACCAGGTATTGTTGTCATTCTGTTAGTAGTCTACAAAACCTTTGACTGTTACATCTCCCAATTAGATAAATATATCAACAATTACGGAGATTTCGAATTTAGAGGTAATGATCAATTTTATAATCTTTGGTGCCTGAGGAGTGTTCATTTGACTGCACATCAGATATTAGAAGAGAAGTATTATTTATTTTTATTTGTTTAGATTTGTACATTCAGTAAATAATGAAGCAAAAACCATTAACCATGATGGATAATGTGATTAATAGACTATTAATTTCGTATTAATTGAGTACTTAGAGACACCTGCTAATACTAGAATGTTATTAATGTTTATTGTAACATTTCTTCAAATCTTCATTTGGGTCTCCATCAGCATGGGTCTCATTGCTATAACATACTGTACACTAAATTGGGCAATTTTAAGAAAAACATTATAGTAAATAAAACTTAACCCTAAGAATATAGTTTTGAATATACAATTCTAATTGAAATTGATGTCCTTATAAAAATATTTGTGAAAGTATTTAAACATGTATTTGAACTAAAATAAAAGCAATTAATATCAAACGTTATCAAGTATTGTGCCTGTTTAGACCGAAGTCCAACGACCACATTTGCAAATTCCCGAAACCAGTACAGCACGAGATCTAATATCTCAGGGTCTATCTGGGCGAAAACTAAATAAAAAGCTGGCTTCACTGATCTCGACAATATGCAAGCAAGGATGAGAGAGGGAGAAATGAAAATAGCACAATTTCATCCAAACATCTCATTTTATTTTAAATATTTAAATTTGAATTTGAATTTAAAATACGAAAATCAATAAACACAAAAAAAAAAACATAAATTACCAACACTTGGGAACTCTGTTTCCCTTTCGAAATATAATTCAATAAGAAAGTTTTGAAGTTTCGAAAATTTCGATTCTTTGATAACCAGAAAATTATCAGTCCATTCTGGTATCAAATTTAAATTATTTACAATATTTATATAGCAGGTGATCTAGAGTAAATTTTCAGTTAGTCTGACCCCTGTATTCAACTGTACATTAAAAAACTGTTCATTTTTTTAAACAAAACACTTTTCTTTATAATCACTGTTTCCAAGTTGAAAGTTCAAATTATGGCACAAGTTTGACAAGTTCTGATTTATACACTGTGCCCGAGGGCATTAGGCTGACTGGTGTTGAACCTGGGGCACTAGGAAAGTGAGAACGGAATAGAGATGCCAGCGAGGTATGAACCCAGGGTCTCAGAGGGAGTTTATTCAAGAGAAACCCTAGAGACAGAACACATTAAACCACTAATGTGATTTAAATGAATTCTGGCATTTTGTTAATGTAATGAAGAAAAGATGGAAAGAATACGGCAATTTTTGGCTGTAAAATGCATACAATTCTGAAGTTAGCACTGAGAGTTGGAACTCTTGACAGTTTTACAAATGAGTTTAGAAACTAGGCGTGTTTTCAAAGGCACCACGTCAGTCACTCGGACCTATTTACGCCGTCTAGAGGGTGAGGATGGCAGATGTGTTACAGTAAACCCCCGTACCACAAGAGAGGAGACCAGTGGAGTGGGGAACTGCAAGGATAATTTAATGATTACTCGCGATTGGAATACGCCAGAGACATAAGGATTGCACCTGCGTGAATGAATTGCAAGGAGGCTAATTATCAAGCCATCAGACATCGAAATTGAGGCAGATTTAAGGTATTGCGGATGTACACAGCAGGAATGAGTCCAGCGCAGAAATACCAGCGGGTCATTGGGGATTCACCACCCACGCCGCGTTGGTACGCACAGAGGGAGGCAATTAATTATAATTAATTGACCGATCGATTCTCATGCACGCGGGCAGATATGGAAACAGTGATGCAGGACGCATCTGGAAAACATCATTTCAAGAGAGGGAAAGCATGTAAAGAAGAAATGAATCTCCAAGGAATTTACGGACCTACTTTTCTTGTGAAAACAGATATAAGGTCACTGGAGCAGGCAGTCGAGGTCGGTTGTGCCAGACTCTAGCGCGGAGCGCATGTTGCCCGGGTCCAAGAAAGGGACGCGCGCCAATAAAAGACTTTAACATTTTTAGTGAAGTATTAAGTGTATTAGTCGTGCAGTATAAGTATGTACGAGTTGGAAAAGCATCATAATAGGTCAATCGAACCTCATAAAGAAGAGATAATGCATTGTTATATAAATGTACGTGGGACTGTACAAGCCTTTGTTAAAAGTGTACCGTTCAGGAAAACTGTAAGTGCAGTCGGAGGACATTGAGAATGGTAATTGTACAAGTACGATATTCGATGGACAAGCGCAGTATAGAATATATCTGTTAGATATGGATACAATAGTTAGAATTGCGCAGGTATAAACATTTTTGTTAATACGGGTAGAGTATTTTCACAGAAATACCACTTTGATTAACGTTCTGTACGATATGGAAGCATATCTATGCTAGTATTGGGAACATTTCACTGGATAGGAGTTGACGATCATTGGGAATCACGAGGGATTTTCAAGGAACAGGAAGTCCACTAGGGAACTGCAGGCAGTGTTACGAGACTCTCAAACGGGATGCAGGGTTATTCGTGGAGGATAGATCTACAACACCTGTGTTTCTGAGATTCCGCAAGAAGTGTCAACCAGTGAGAAAATGTATATAGTTACCGTGTGTTTTTAAGTGATTTGTTATTTAAATATGTGTATTCTACAAGTGTAGTGGTCAATATAATGTGCTTTATGGAAAAAGGAAGCGATAGCTTCAGCAAGGACAAGCAAAGTGCAGTGTATTTCTCAATGGAAAAATTATATGAAAAGTGTGTAAATAGTTTAAGGATGCCTTGCTAAAATGCAACCATGGCAGGCATTAATGGAGTACGTGTTTGTTCGATGACGCCAGGATAATATGGAAGTACAAGAATAACCACGATTTTATTGTGAACATGTATCCCACTGTATGTCGGTAATATCAAAAGTTGTAAAACATGACAATGAAAATTGAATTTGGAAGGTAGAACCTTCATACATTAATTTGTGTTGATTTTTGTCAAGTTAAGATATTCGTTTTACATCGAGTTATGTGTAAACCCGTTACAAGTAACGTAGAAATGGCATTTGAGTTAATAAGCTTTATAAATATAATGAACACGGATGTTCAGTTGTTGATGATATAACTAAAGCTACGTTGTGTCGAGATAGGGAAAAACATGTCAGTGATGATAATAATAAATAAACATCAGGGATATTGTAAACAAATATATGTTAATTTGAATAACTGTATATCTAAGCAGTATTATTGAAAGTAGAATGGATCGCTCCGAGAAAATTATATCAGAGAATCAGATGATATGGACATAATTATGCAAAGGAGGTCGGAAATGGAATTTTTGAAAGAAAATTGAATTGCAGCTTGATAAATAAGCTTATAAGATATTGGTAGAGATTATCTTATTAATTAAGGACGGGATCAGCTTCATAAGAGTCAGGGGAAGTCAGGTAGCTTAATCGACGTATGGAATCTCGTATAGCCAAGGAGCGTACGGAGATATAAATTGCAATCGAGCGTAAATAGTGGGATCCCTAGCTCTGATCATTGCTAATAAAGCGTTCCGGGTTCGAATCCAGTGGCGTATGAGAGGAAAACGAGGACACCTCGCCATAACGCCTGATATCGACCGAGAACTGACTAATTGTGTGAATTAATTCATCTCTTTGGGAGTGAATTTGACGGCAGGAAGTTGTGCCCTGACCGTGGTATTTAACAAAAGCGCCGACTATTCCAAAAACTGACTTTGTGCATAGTGCATCTCGTTTCCTTGGCCTGAGTTAATTGCGCCTGTTGCGGCCAGCCTTTAAATCCTAAATGGTAGGAGTACATGTTTAAACATTTCCATATTCCGCATTGCATTCTGTAAGACTTATGTCAGTAATATTTGATGGGTCGTTAAGACGCCACATTGTGTTTGTCTGGGGGTAACAGACAATAGCTTGGAGCGGAGCAAAAAGACGGGAGGTACGGCATGTTGTCTGACCACCCGCGGCGAGGGTCCATTGTACTGAGTGAAGGGACAGGAGAGAACTCACCCTTGTATTCTTGGAGTGGGATGAATGAATTTGAAGTCTATGAAACCCTGATTGTTAAAAAAGGTTGATTGTAGTAATGAATATATAATATGTGTGCAATAAAACACACTGCTAATTAAGAATCGTTCTGATACCTTAATATTTGGCCAAGTCACAAGATGGTAAACGTTACATTTTATACTGACAACGACATGTATTTCCGAGAATGGATACTATATCAGTTACGCTACGCCCACTTCACGGGTAGAATAAAGTCCCACTCGACACAGCGGTAGCAGAATAAATATATGGAAGAAAACTTATTACGTCATACAGTGGAAGTTACAATTAATAGATTGGTTAATGCATGGCAGAGTATTTTGGCGGGAAGAAAAGGACAAGGGATCATCTTATGCACATTGTATAGTTGAAAGTGGTCACTATCATGAACGAAAGATTGTAAGATTGACATTGTTTGTGTAAAGTTTACCAGTGCATTAGAGCACATGGAAATGATTTTTATGGTAATTTCAAGGTAAAGTAAAATCAACAATTATTTGGATTTGTGTGAGGATAAAGTGCGAATAATGAATAATAAGTGAGGGTAACAGTATGTTTTGCATATTTTGTGTGTAATATAATGGTGTTGCTGTTTTGATGTGTGTGAAGCCATGATTTAGACTCCAATTAAATCTTTTAGAGTAGAGTTGTGTGTTATTATTGTAGAGTTACCTCCTAGTCCCAAATCCAAAATAAGCAACTGCTCAGTGGGTTGAATGGCACATGCCCGAGGACTGCTGCTAGCTGGAGGCGGGAGCATATTTTCCATGGAATTTTTTCACATGGGTACAATACCTAGGTAGTTTATCAGAAGTCAAATTATTTTATCACCACCGGATAAATATAGTCTCAATTGAAATTCCAATTTTCAAAACATTCATATTTTTTTCATATATTTCAACAAGATTTGATTGTTTGTTATAAAGAAATCACCAGGATTATTCCTGTTCGTTCACCAGTCATCACTTGATGATTTAATATCAATATTTGAGTAACATGAACGTCAAATATTAATATTATTTAACAAGAATATTATTTTCCACTCAACAATCATCAACTAACATTTGTTTAATTCTTATTTCATTTCGCTGCTCCAATAATGTTTGTATTAACGAATACCACATAAACAATTACAAATATGAACGTTAATTAGTTCAACATAAGAAATAAATATTATGTAATCATCCAATCCTAATGATTTTATTATTATAATCATAATAATCCAAATTACGAGTATCAACACATTCATTTAGTTTTAACTAATCCTGATTTAATTAATTAAATTCCAAAATAAATATAAAAATTTAATTCAGTAACATTATTTATTATTGTTCTTCTTCTTTCCTCGATTTTGGCCATCTATGTACCGCGTAAAATAACCCAATGCATTCACTGTCTCTCATTTCCTTTATCCTTTCTTGCCTTCCAGTAGTTCTTCATTACTTCACTTTTTCTCCTTCTTCTCTCTTCCGTTCAGATGTTAACCCGCTTCTTCTATATCTTCCCCTGGAAACCCTTGAAATTTTTGATCATATTTCTGAAAAGTGGTCTGTCCTGAATAATATCTATTGTTACTTCCATCTCTTCCATATCCCTTTTTATACTTTGTACCCATTGATTACCATTCTTTTGTATACATGACTGAAAATTTGTTTTGTGAGTCTGGTGTTATTCATCCTCATTACATGTCCAAAGAAATTAATCATCCTTTTCCTGATCGTAGATTTTTTCAATTTCCTTATTTTTGTAGAGTTCGTCATATTTTCTGTATCTGAACTCTCCAATTTCTGTTTTTAATGGTCCCAATAATGTTCTAAGTATCCCTCTTTCCTTTTTATCTAGCTCTTCTACTTTCCACATTAGTGCTATATTAGCCTATTTTCGATTTTTGCAAAAAATGAAAGTAGACTTATGAGATCACTACAGGGCCAAAAAATGTGTGTCTGTCTGTGTGTGTGTGTGTGAGTGTGTGTACTCTGAATGTCTGCCCCCTCCCTATCAATTCAAAAACGGTGAAACCGAATTGAACGAAATTTGGTACAGAGGTAGAACAAGCAAAGGGCACCACAGTGTCATGTTTTATATCGCCGTCATCTTTACCAAAACTGAAGGGCGGCCACTCAAACATTCAAAACGTAAAATCAAATAACGACTAACCAAATTATCCGATCTCTACCAAATTTGGTAACAACATACCTTCGTATAGTACGCGTGTTGTGACCGAACTACAAGGTCATCCGCCGTACCATTTCTGGATGGCGGCCGTGCGAATTATGCAAACTTTATATCCATATCATGGGACCCACCAGTTCCGATTATCGAGCCGAGAATCGTTTTAACTGTTCTAAAGGAAGAGGCACGTTCGAAATTAAAAGTTTATTTTGTAATACTATAGTGCAGAAGTGATTTTAAAAAGCTGAGCCGTCTCAGTAACAAGACAAGATGGCAGCGGATATCTTGTGCCGGACATATATTTAACTAATTTGAGTATTGCATGCAATATAGCGTACTGATACAAAATAAATAAACATTGTATGAAATGCTTTATATATAAATAATATACTCCACTGATGAAATCGTTTAGTCTAAATCATTATTTGCTAACAAGTTCTATGTAAGTCATTTTATATAGAACGACGTTTGTTGGCACAATTGGCTCCGTGGTAAAGCGTTGGCCTATCACTCGTATGCCTATGGATCAAACCCCATCAGAGTTAGTTGTTTTGCTTGAAATGTTATATATTTATTGTTTTGTAATGACTCAGACATTTTAAAATTAAGCGTTATATTGAGCATATTACGGTGGAAAATATATATTTAATTAAAACATAATTCGCTAGCAGATTTGCTCGAGACATCTATCAGCCAAAAAGGTAACTGCACGTCGGCCTACTTATTAACTTCCACATTTTACGGAAAATGTTATTCTTATGGCCGCTAGAATGCACTCGCCCTGTTAGGATTATATTGTTCGATACTTATCCACTAGATGTCACGACTGGTCTACGTGGGACTCCATTGCGCGCTTCGAATTTGAAGAATGACAAGATGATACTGCGATACATTTTTACTTTTTTTTTTTAAGGGTTTGTAACAGCCTATTGTGCGTTATTTGTAAATGTCATTTGAAATAAAGAACAAAACGATTTCACATAGTAACTGAATTCTAGCCGTTGGTGCTAGTTCAGGTTATTAATTAATACTTTTATTTCAGGCAAATAGCAATCGAAAATATCCACATAGTTTGTATACACACGTCTCTGTAGGGTCATGGAAAGATTTGTTAATTAAATTAGGGTTGTGAAAGCCATGCACAACCAGACGTGTAAAGACATGCCACAACTCAAAGTTGGATGTTGCCCACGGCAGGTCGATTATGTAATAATAATAATAATAATAATAATAATAATAATAATAATAATAATGTTATTTGTTTTACGTCCCTTTTAACTGCTGCTGCTTTTAGGGACACCGGGGTACCGGAATTTTGGCCCGAAGGGGATCTTTAACGTGCCAGTAAATCTACTGACACGGCTCCCTCGCATTTGTGCACCCTCAAATGCCAGCTGACTGCGCCAGGATACGAACCTGCAACCTAGGGCCCAGCAAGCGAGAACGTTACCGCTGAGCCACGCAGCCAGTCCGGTCGGTTATGTCTCCAGATCCATAACATTCTTGAGATACTTCTTATCTTTCTTTCTTTCTTCAATGATGGTAGCAGTTTTTTCTAAGTTGTGGCGTTTGGTAGAGGTAAATAGTTTCTAAGGTCTTCAACCATGAAACGATCTTTGATAATAACAACGAGTTATAACTATACTCATACATTTAGGAGAAAGTAGGCTATATATTCTTTACTGAACATCTTGTTTTTGTCATACAGACAAACCTCGTATACTTTTATCCAAGCACCACTTAGTTATTATTTAAACAATTCCTTCTAATAGGGTAAGTGTTCTATTAATGCCTGGTCTAAATCCTTCCTATTCCTTTATCTGACAATGGTTCTCCCTATTTTATACACTTATATTTTTTTTCGATAACCTTCCGTTCCTATTTTCTTTTTACCGTGCATTTCTGAATGTGCAATACTGTACTTAAATATCTTCGATGTATAACTCCCATTTTATTCTACTGCCAAATTTAACAACAAATTCATTTAATCTTTTATCAAAGTCTCCAACTCCGTTATTTAGTACTGGAGAATATTTTATGTTACGATACTGAATTTAAAATAATTAATCGCAAATATCATACAATTGTTTATAACATTTAAATAAATATTTATTACTATCATCATATCGTGAGGAGATTTTAATGTCACTAGACTTATTTAAATTATTTGAAAAGTCAATGACTTAATAGAACTGCAAAAGCATTCATGTTTAAAGAAAATATCCTAAACAAAACAAAAAGGACATCAGCGTGTCACTCAATCAACATGTCGCTGATCTAAACGTATTTATACTGATTGTACTGTAAATCACTAGTCGACTGACTATTCCAATCGGAACATAAATAATGTGAAAATACTCACCTAAATGCAATGCGTAGACAGTGTTGATATTTTATATGAAAAGAAAATCTCAAATGCATAAAGCTAGCTACTAGTAACATGTTCAGAGTTTACTTCACATTTTTCTCCGATGTTTCATGGCGTTGCGGTTGAACGCCACAGTTCAATGGGTCTTCTAAGATTCCATGTGCATGGCAAACCTTCCCTTCGATCGCCCGTGTCATCATCTGCTTCGCCACCCGAATCCACCATTGTCCTATCCGCTCGGTATTTAGTAGTTCATATTCGCGTTCGGAATTATACACTGTATACTGGCAAAGTTCCCGACAACTTTCGGGAATGTCTGACATAATAGCTTGTGCTATAAGAAACATTATAGTGATTTCACATACTTGCTCCACATTTTCAAAACTTGTAATAATGTTCACTTGTATTAAGTCCAGTCCTTAACCATTTATGACAGTTCTGACATGGAGACTTGCTTTCAATGGAAATACTCTGACTGACATGGAGTGCCAAAAATCGAAGATGCCTGCATTAAATTGCACTAACATGAGTACGGAATATGCTTCCACTCAACACGCGATGGCAATGTTGGTCTCTTATCGTAGTCTAGCCTGTGCTTGGGTAATGAAGAATGCTCCAACCGCATCCACATAAGCAGATAGGACCCACTAATACTCCTATACTGGGTAAAGGGTATTGCCATACTCAATATGTTCAGAACAGAAGTTAGTTAGTTAGTTAGTTATTGTTGTTTTAAGGGGCGGAACTACGAGGTCATCTGCCCCTTTTAACACAGATTAAAAATACAAATTTGGAATTGAATTTAAAATTTTGAGGTGGACGCCTAAATTTAAAAAGACCAAAAATTAATAAAACAAAAACATTAAATAAATAAAAATATATATAAAAATAAAAAAAATTACGGAAAAACAAAACATTATCATTCAAAAACGAACAAGTCGTTGAGTCAATTTATACTAAATTTAGAACAGATGGCCCCAGGTCATTGACTAAGTATTTCAGACAACTCCAGATTGGTATTCAAACAATTTTTAAGTGCTATCC
The DNA here is from genome assembly GCA_946902985.2 of Meconema thalassinum. Classification (NCBI taxonomy): domain Eukaryota; kingdom Metazoa; phylum Arthropoda; class Insecta; order Orthoptera; family Tettigoniidae; genus Meconema; species Meconema thalassinum. The sequence goes on from OX336388.2 coordinate 1,885,180,739, forward strand.
ACTGCATATTCGTAGTATGGTTTTAAAAAAGCATCCGAGTCTCTACAGACAAAATGCTGACGTGTTGAGTGCTCGGGACTGCCTCCTTATATATGATTCTGGTGCGATGTGACGGAGCGCTGGCTTCGCTATCAAGAAGACCTACCCCGCTGTTCCTTCGATCGCGTTCACCCCCTTGACTGTCCCTTCTTCAGTGCTGGTTTACAAAAATGTTCATAACTTCTGTGCTTCTTGGTCGACGTACATGAAACTTCTTCTGGCGACATTAAGAATCCCTAGCCACTAATTCTCCATCGATTCTAAACCTCAAATGTGCAACATTTTAATTTCCATTAATGAGTTTCTCCGACTCTGCCGTCAGCGCCACGGGTGTCTCTCCAGTGCGATCTCTGATCTTCCCGGCGAACTACACTTCAGCGCGCCCTTTAAACTTGCGTCTCGCTGTCATCACACAAAAATGATATCATATGGCCATCCGTAATTCAGGTACAGTATACTGTATTAACATTTTGTATTATTTATACATTAATTAAGTGAACAGTATAAGTATGTTACAGCAAAGCGACCCATGCTGATAAAAAAAAAATGAAAGGTAGAAAGCATGTTGCAATAAACATCAAAGTATCAATTAATTCAGTAAATAATCAAAACATATTTATGTGCTGTAATATTTATTCCATGTTATGTATGCATATGGTCTTGACATCAAATTTTCATTCTGTCAATAATAGTTCTTGTAACAACCCAATGCTACATGTGATAGTGCATATGAATAGGTAAGTACTGTACTAGTTCCTGACATCTAGTTCAGGATATATTCCAGTTTCAACTGAAAACTCACAAATCGTTTAACATATTTATCATGCGCATTTACATTCGTATGTCAAACAAGATGTTCAGCAAAGAACATATAGCCTACTTTCTCCTAAATGTATGGATATCTTTATGACTCTTTGTCCTCATCCCTAAAACAATCACCCCAACCACAATGTATTGTTTGTTTTCTCTTATATTGATAATAAGCCAGTAAGTGTCAAGATCAATATTATATACTTTATGATGATTGAATAACAAAACTACTAACTTATTGTAATGCATTCACGTCCGTTAATCTCTATATTAAGCCAGCCTGCAAAATTAAGAATCTTCCGCCCCAATCATCTTCCGCCCCAATCACAGTAGGTGGTGCTGCGACCTATCAGTGAATTAATCTTTATCTTGTACGCCTATGCACTGCCATCGTAATGTACTACGATGGCAGTGTTCTATGGGTGTTGAATGAGTAGGCAGTTTAAAGTAGCCAAGAGGGAGGCGATCCAGCTGGCAGTGTTTAAAGGTATTCGGAGCGCGATCGTGGCTAATAGTTGAACTACCAGTATTACAAAATTGCCATACTTCAGGAGGCCAGCTCAGGCATTTACACAGCGTTATGTTTGGAACAATATTACCCACATAACCCACAAGAGGACAGCACCGTACAGAGGCATTAAGAAGGCTGTGGTTAATGACAACGTGTATCTAGTTCTTCTATTCTCCTTTTTCTAATGTCTTCTGTTTATGTGCGATGCTGGGACTGTGATTTTATTAATATACGAGTGTATACTTTATCCTCTCCTTTGAGTTAAATGACATTTTATTCAGTATCTGTGGGAAAAGCTCGTGCACATCATTTGTAAAAGAATTCAAGAAAAAAAAAACCTAACTGTAGCAGTATTCGATCCCCAGTCAACTGCGTGTCAGACTAACATGCTAGCCCAGAGCTAACCGTATCCATGACGTCAGGTGTTCTTAACTGACATATTAGATACAAACTGTTGGCAAATAATGACTTTAAATAAACGATTTCTTCACTGCAGTACATCTTCATTAAAGATCATTTCATACAAAGTTTATATTATTGTATCAGTACGGTATATCACATACAACATACTAAAACTACTGAAATATAAGACAGGCACATGAGGACAGCTGCCATCTTGTCGTGTGACACAAACGGCTCAGCTCTTTTAAGCCACTCATACTGTATAATATTATAATATTAAATTATAATAAATAACGGATCACGACCTTCAGGATAGCTTAAACCCCCCTAGGCTCGATAATCGGAATTGGTGGGTCTTAAGCTATTTATTAAAATGGTTGCATAATTCACACGGCCGCCATCCTGATATGGCATGGCCGATGACCTTGAATTTTGGGTGAAAGACGCGTGCTATATAAAGGTATGCTGTCACCAAATTTGGTAGAGCTCGGATGATTAGTTTAGCCGTAATTTGATTTTACGTTTTGAACATTTGAGTGGCCGCCATTCTGTTTTGGTAAAGATGGCGGCGATATAAAGTATGACACTGAGGTGTCCTTTACTAGTGCTACCTCTGTACCAAATTTCGTTCAATTCGGTTTCACCGTGTTCGAATTGATAGGGGGGGACAGACATTCAGAGTACACACACTCACACACACACAGACACACACACACACACACACACAGACTCACACACACACATACACACACACACACAGACTCACACACACACACATACACACACACAGACAGACACACTTTTTTCGCCCTGTGTTGATCTCATAAGTCTACTTTCATTTTTTGCAAAAATCGAAAGTAGGCTAAAAACTACAAGCAGAACAAGTGCTACGTTTAAAGGCAAGGTTCAGCAAACGAAAATTAGGTGTTTAAGTTTGTATTACTACTTTATTTTCTCATTTGTAGCTAAATTGTAAGTTTATTTGTTTATTTGACACAATGTTCAACAACAAAAACAAACGTGAACTATTTACCAATTAAATGCAGATGTACAGAATTCAGAACTTGTGTTAACTCGATACCTGAAAAATTGACACGTTTCATATGCAAACACTCATATGTAGGCAGTGGATAGAACAGATATTACTGAAGTTCTGTTTCATAGTTCTGCAAGATCATCGTCGACTGATCCCAAAACGCATAGAGCCACCGTACTTGCCCCTGCGCTCCACATCATCCAACAATCCGCCGAGCACCGACAGTAGATCGGCTATCGTCAGCCTATTCTTCAGATGTTCTGAAACACAGTACACTGACGGTTCAATAGAGATTTTCATTCTCTGGACTACAGTAGCACTGCCTGCTTCAACCTCGCGTTCTGAAACACAGTACACTGACGTTTAAATAGAGCTTCCCATTCACTGGACTACAGTAAAACTGCTGGCATCATCCTCGCATCAGGCGTTCTGAAACACAGTACACTGACGTTAAAATAGGGCTTCCGCTTCTCTGGACTACAGTAACACTGCTAGCATCAGTCTCTTCTTCAGACTTTCTGAAACACAGTACACTCACGTTTAAATAGAGCTTCCCCTTCTCTGGACTACAGTAAAACTGCTGGCGTCATCCTCTTATCAGGCGTTCTGAAACACAGTACACTCACGTTTAAATAGAGCTTCCCATTTTCTGGACTACAGTAAAACTGATGGCGTCATCCTCTTATCAGGCATTCTGAAACACAGTACACTGACGTTTAAATAGAGCTTCCCATTCTCTGGACTACAGTAAAACTGCTGGCGTCATCCTCTTATCAGGCGTTCTGAAACACAGTACACTGACGTTTAAATAGAGCTTCCCATTCTCTGGACTACAGTAAAACTGCTGGCGTCATCCTCTCATCAGGCGTTCTGAAACACAGTACACTGACGCTTAAATAGGGCTTCCGTTTCTCTGGACTACAGTAACACTGCTGGCGTCATCCTCTTATCAGGCGTTCTGAACCACAGTACACTGACGTTTAAATAGAGCTTCCCATTCACTGGACTACAGTAAAACTGCTGGCGTCATCCTCTCATCAGGCGTTCTGAAACACAGTACACTGACGCTTAAATAGGGCTTCCGTTTCTCTGGACTACAGTAACACTGCTAGCGTCAGCCTCTTCATCAGACTTTCTGAAACACAGTACACTGACGTTTAAATAGAGCTTCCCCTTCTCTGGACTACAGTAACAATGCTAGCATCGGCCTCTTCTTCATGCGTTCTGAAACACAGTACACTGACGTTTAAATAAAGCTTTCTATTCTCTGGACTACAGTAACACGGTTAGCGTCAGCCTCTTCTGCAGGCGTTCTGAATCACAGTACATTGACGTTTAAATAGAGCTTCTCGTTCTCTGGAATACAGTAGCACTGCTAGTGTGAGCCTCTTCTGCAGGCGTTCTGAAACAAAGTACACTGACATTTAAATAGAGCTTCACATTCTTTGGACTACAGTACAATGCTAGCGTCAGCCTCTTCTTCAGACGTTCTGAAACTCAGTACACTAAAGGCCACTGAGGGCCCACGCTGCGAGTCGGTGCTCAGTTGGTTTTTGTCCGCACATCAAAGGGTTTCGCACGTCGAGTTTCGCTTATTAGTGTAAACGTGGTCGCCGTAGTTGCGCGTGGGATAAATCAAGAACAGTGCTTGCAGCTCATCGATCTCTACAAAAATAGGGCTTTTATGTGAAATCCAAAACACAAAAACTATTTCAATAGCAATAAAAGAGAAGATGCGTGGGAGGAAATTAGTTCTGAACTAAACTTTCCTCTTTCCGCAGTGAATGGGAAGATGAAAGCGCTACTGGGATCATACCGAAGCGAAAGAAGAATATTGTTTGCTCCACCATCGTCGAGGGCGGCGATATTTATTTTTCCCTTTCTTGATCAAAATTGCCATTGACATGACGGAAAACGTGGCTGCAGCTGCTGGAGGGACAAAACAAGTTGCCATGTTGGCCGCGAAACCTGAACTGAAGGCGACTCGTCCTATTCGCGCAATTTTTAGCTCTGAATTGCGCTCTGGGTAGTGCGAAATTTCACTCGAAGCGAGAAACTTTCGCCTGAGTGAATTTCGCGAGAGAGTTTCGCTAGTGTAAACGCAGCTATTTAACGTTTAAATAGGGCTTCCCATTCTCTGGACTACAGTATAACATCTAGCGTCAGCCGCTTCTTTAGACTTTCTGAAACTCAGTGCACTGACGTTTAAATAGTGCTTCTCATTCTCTTGACTACAGTAACACTGCTTAGCGTCAGCCTCTTCTTCAGGGGGCCGATAACCTAGATGTTAGGCCCCTTAAAACAACAATTATCATCATCATCATCATCTTCTTCAGGCGTTCTGATACACAGTGTAACGTGTTTTTCGAGGGGTTTTCATGGCACTGGCATAGGTCAGTAGGAAGCCATTCTATATTTATTTACGCGGCAAATTGTTCAGCCAAGAGAATTTTTCATGCTAATTTATTATTATTATTAATTTATTGTAATTATTATTAAGGTATTTTTCGGAGCATTTTATAAAAATTATAAGCATACAAATAGGTTTTCTATGTCTTAGAAAACAATAACAAGCAAATTATTACGAACGACATTATCATAGAAAATTATGTGATTACGGAATTTTACGTAGTTTCGTCAGTTAGGGTATATTGAGAGACATGACTCACTGGGAATTCAGATACAGGCTTATGCTTGTCAAGTAGTATGACGCAAGCCTGAGTCGCAGCGTCAAGAAAAGGCGGATGTATGGAACGGCAATCGACTTCACCCTCCCGCCGAGTGTGTATTAACCCTAAGGAGGGGAGTATAGCGGGGTGCTCAGCCAATCAGTGGAGACCACGTAAGCTGGAAGTCGGCACTGGAGTGGGAGGCCGACGAGAGCATATATCGTTTGGCGCGCCGTGGAATAAGGGACTATCTGTGTAGAACTGAACGAGTATGGTTGCGCGTGTGAGTGGCTCCGATTTCCGTGGAGTGAAGGACTATCTGTGTAGAACTGAACGAGTATGGTTGCGCGTGTGAGTGGCTCCGATGTTCCGTGGAGTGAAGGACTATCTGTGTAGAACTGAACGAGTATGGTTTTGAGTGTGAGTGGCTCCGATGTTCCGTGGAGTAAAGGACTATCTGTGTAGAACTTAACGAGTATGGTTGCGCGTGCGAGTGGCACCGATGTTCCGTGGAGGCAAGGACAATCTGTGTAAGACTTGAGCAGTACGGTTGCACGTGTGAGTCGCTCCGATGTTCCGTGGAGTGGAGGACTAACTTTTGTAAAACTTAACCAATGTGGTTGTACGAGTGTTTGGGTCCGATGTTCGGACCATAAAATTATCTTATCTACCAGTATATCAACAAACATCGACGAAGATGACGACGTCCAGGAGACTGTGGGTAGCTCACAGCATCATCCAGTACGAGGGAAAGGCTTCGGCAATTTCCAGTGGTAAGGGCGAATGACACAGAAGTACGCAATCTCTCGTTTCTCTTGGATTTAAATTCAGTAATTCAGTAACTTCATAGCTTGGGAATAAGAGTAAAATCAATAATTTATCAGACTCCATTTTCACGTAATTTTCTATCGGTAATATTAAAATCGCAACGCTCCAATTTAAATTTTAAACTTATTATTATTATTAATTTTGCAATACTTGTTTTATATAATAAATTCATTTCTTTTACAATGCAATCTTTGCTTTCAGTAGGTAGCATTAGATATAGACCAATTCCTTCTCCTGATACAATTGTTTGTTGGGTTAATGATCAAATCATACCACGATCTGAGTGAATAGATTCTTGAAGGTGTTCTACCAGAGCTAGACGTTGTTAAATACAAATTTAGATTTCAACATTGCGTTAAGGTCTTGGCGCCCATTAAAACAACATAGCTTAGGCAAAGGTAAACAGTTACAATTATCACCCAACAGTTAGGGGCAGTCAAACCGATACACTTGTACGCTCAACGTGGAGCAAAGCAAAACCATTACACTTGTACGCTCAACGTGGAGCAAAGCAAAACCGTTACACTTGTCGCTCAACGTGAGGGCCAAAACGTTACACTTGTCGCCGACAACTTGGGGCTGAAAACCTAATAACATTTGTGGAAGGAGAAGGATATATATTTCTGTGCCTGTATTTTGGAGGTTATTTGTCTGTATCAGTGTATATCATTATGGGGGATGAGAAAGAAAAACAGATGACGTTACGTAGTGGTCATCAACTGGAGAGTGATGATACGAGCAGTATGTCGAGTGATGGTAGTACCGGGGTAGCGGAGGTAAATCCCGATACTGAAACAGGGAGTGTAGGCGGCCAACCAGAATTAAAAACTCTACTTCTCGAGTTCATGTTTCAGAACAAAGTTAGTAGTGATGCCTTAAATGCAAAGTTAGAACAGAATAATGCAAGATTAGAACAAAACAGTAGGGAAAATAAAGAAAGTACAGACGCTTTAAATGCTAAATTAGAACAAAACAGTAGGGAAAATAAAGAAAGTACAGACGCTTTAAATGCTAAATTGGAACAAAACAACGCTAGACTAGAACAAAACAGTAGGGAAAATAGAGAGAGTACTGAAACTTTAAATGCTAAATTAGAACAAAACAGTAGGGAAATGAGTGACAAATTCGAACTGATTAGAGGTGAGATCAGGGGGGGTGATGGAAGAGAAGGCTAAAGAGATTATTGCAGATGTAGACAGAAAATTAGGAAAAGTACAGGAGGAGTTAGAAATTAGAATCAGTACACAGGCTGAAAATTTAAAAGAACTAGTGCAACTGGAAACACAGCAGGTCAAAAAGCAATTGGAGGGGAGAAATTGACAAAATTCAGGTAGCAACTAAAGAGGTTAAGGAACAGCTGGGGGGTAGAATTGAGAAAGTCCACTCGCAAATAGTTGCAGAAGTAAATGATTTAAGAGAGAATAATAGAGAGAGCATTAGCAAGATTGAGGAGAAACAAGCAAAGCTATATGATAAAGTAGAAGAATCAGAAGGAAGCATTAAATTAACAATAAACAGTATTGAGAGGAAGGATGAGGAGAAAATCGCAGAATTAGAATTAAAATTAAAAGCTAGGATCAGGCAAGAAAATAGTCAGAATAGGCCAGTTTTTGTGAATAGCACACACAGGGAGGTAGAACTGGGTAAGTTCAGCAATCGACAGGGGTGCCCAATGGAGTTCATGAATACTATAGAAAATAAATTCGGGGAGAGGTTGGAAAATGGTAGTATTGAGTGGTGCCAGGTAGTTGAAATTTTAGAACAAGTGTTTGTGGGGGAAACGAGGAATTGGTTTGCTGTCTACAGAGACAAGTTTACTGATATTAATGATTTTAAAATGAAATTATGTGAAAAGTTCTGGAATGAGGTTATTCAGTCGCAGCATCGTGAGGGAGTAGTGTGTGGTAAATATAACCCTAAAGGAAGCTCCACCATGACCGAATACTTTTTAGGGCAGGTATTAGTGTGTAAATATCTGGATGGCTTGAAGGAGGAAAGTGATGTGGTGAGGTTGCTACTTAGGCACTTTCCCTATAGGATCAAGGAGGCTGCTTGTATCCAGAATGTAAAGACTATATCACAAGTAGAAAATTTGTTAAGCACATTTGATGCACTAGGGAGAGGGGGTTATGAGGACAATTTCAATCGGAACCAGGGTAATAATAATAATAGACCTAATGAAGCCAGGCATCAGGAAGTTCAAGGGAACGGTGGCGAAGGGGCCAACGCTCGAAATAGAAATAATAATAATAATAATAATAATAATCAGCTAAATCAGAACAGAGGAAATGGCTATGGTAATCAGTATCAAGGGAGGAACAATGATTTCAGGGGAAGAAATAATGATTTCAGGGGAAATCAAGGGAGAAATTATAATGACAATAATTACAACCAGAATAGGGGTCAAGGAAGAGGACAGCCTAGTGGTAGTAATATACAGCCAAACAATGACAACACAGCCCAGAACAACCAGACCAGTTCAGTAGTTGGTAGTACTACAGCCAGCTGTAGCGGTTCTTTAAACGCGAACCAGGCTGCGAAGTAAGGTCAGAATCTCAGTCTGTAGCATGCAATGTCCATACAATTATACAGGAACCCTATGACCTAAATGTAAGAAATGAATTATTACATGAACTAAATGACGAAGGTATTATTCAGGAAGTGGTTAGTAAGAGCCCCATAGTTAAATTTAACGTGTCCGAGGCGTACACAGATGTTTTAATTGATAGTGGTTGTATGAAGAGTTGCATAAGTAGTGCATTTTATTATAAAATGAAAGGAACTGGAGTAAATTTTGAGGAGATGCCAATTAAAAGCACTTTTGTTATCACAGCTGTTGGGAAGAGGTCTAAAGTAATTTCTAAGCAAGTTTTAGTAGACATTAAAATTAATAATCATGTAGCGAAGCAGATTTGCCTTGTAATTCCAAATTTAGTATTCAGTGTTATCTTGGGTTCAGAGTGGCTAAGTAGAGTGTCTGGTAACTTATGTTATGATGTAGGGAGTTTGAAATTTAAATGGGGTGATTCTGAAGTAGAAGTAGCGTTCAATGACCATATTCAGAGGAGTAGTGTTGTAGGTGTGATTTGCACTTTAAATGAGATATCGCCAGCCGTAGAGCGGGGTTCTCCATGTTTTGTGGGCAGTGTGATTACGAACGGTAGTCTAAAGGACTCGTTACGTGATGCTGCATTTCAGGGAAATATAGAGGATGAACAGTGTGTTCGGCTCTATGATGTGTTATTGTGTAATAGGAGAGTTTTTGAGGATCGCATTGGTATGGCCAATTGCTATACACATTCATTGAACGTTATTGATAGGTCAGTATTCACAGGACATAGATATCCTGTACCTTTCGCTTATCAGAGTGCAGTTGAGGGACAAATTAACCAGATGCTTGAAGATGGGATTATTGAGCACTCGAACAGTCCGTATGTTAATTCTTTGATCACGGTACCCAAGACCGACGGCACAGTTCGTATTTGTTTAGACGCTCGTTTGGTTAACAGTAGAATTAGTTCAGATCAGCTGAAATCTATGTCAATAGAGGAATTAATGCAAACATTTGAGGGGAAGAAGTATTTCACTTGTGTAGATTTGAATTCCAGTTTTTGGCAAGTGCCACTTATGTACGAAGATAGACCATTTTCAGCTTTTAGTCATAAATATAGCCTTTATCAGTTTTGCAGGGTACCTTATGGGTTAAAGAGTAGTTCAGCAGCTTTAATTAGGGATTCAAACATCGCATTAGGGGATGACACAGGAGAGTTTGTAACCATTTACATTGATGATATGGTAATTAGTTCACGCAGTTTTGAGGAGCATCTACGCCATTTAGATATAGTTTTTCAGAAGTTAGATCAGGCAGGGTTCACTTTGAAGCTAAGTCGTCATTCTGTCAGTCAGAAGTGATATTTTTAGGTCATAGAGTGTCAAGTAGAGGAGTGACACCAGAGGAAAGTAGGATTAGCAAGTGTGGATAGTTAGGCAACAGGGCATCGTTACAGACACTGAGAAATAGGCTAGTAGAGCAACGTGATGACGTTCATTTAAGGGAGCCACTTGCAAGGTTGGAAGCAGGTGACGCAGAAACATTTATAGTTTCCAAACGTATTGGCAAAACAGCATATGTGCTGGAGAATAGTGAGGGAAACAGATTATACGGGACGTATAATATACATAGTCTCCGAAATTATGTGTCATAAAGTGAGGATGTTTAGCTGGCGAGCCAGCTTATCAAATGAGTAAGTGTGGTATTTGGTGCGTGGGAGGAGATGGTCTTCCAGGCAGGCGTATCAGAAGTCACACAGGGGGGTAGCATGTGAGTAAATGAGAGTTTTTAAGGTACAGGGAAATATGACGGGATTGTCGGATGCTCTTGAGCACTAAAATGTCTCGATACACCAAGGCCAGAATTTGGTAGCGCTGGTGGAGTCCCATTTATCTCCAAGAGATGGGGGAACGCTTGTATAGGGCTTGTTAGCTTAAGGCGTCCTCGAGATAAAAGATGGGCCATCAGAAGGCGAGACAGTCCTTCATGTAACTCATACATAACAGCACACGTGATTTCTGTTTACGGCCTCCCCATGTAAGATTTGTAAGTGTGTAATTTAAGGTAATTTTTACAATGGTATTATTTGTGTGAGGAGAACTGGTCTGAGTTGAGAACTAGTATTAAGTAGAATTTGGTCTACGGGAACTTAACAAGACAGGGCGATTACGGCACAGAAATATTTGGTGTTATATGTAATGAGCATTTACTGTTTTTTTTTTCAGAAGTCAATATTCATATCGTCTGTTTATAAAGAGAGATTAAGTATTATGGTCACGATGCGCTGCCACAATAGTGTGATCGTGTTCTCAGTGATAAGTGGGATTAATTTCACAATAAGGATGGAACCTCCAGTGAAATTAGGAAGTTCTAGGGAGATATACATATATCAGAACACCTTGATGCGTGTGATGTGACATCTCATATACATAGTGCTAACACAGTAATTATGTCAATTTTTCCAACATAGAGAAATTTGAGAGGCGGAAATATCCGTGGAACACTGTTCTGTATGAAAAACATTGGACTGGTTGCAAAGTGCAATCCATAGTGACAACAAACTTTGACGCAAAGTGCGTAAAGAAAAATTATGAGTGTATATATCTGTAATTTAGGGTGATTTCATTTATGTAATATGTGTTTTGGATGGGGATTATTAACGTGTCTGGGATAATCGGATAATGGACCGTCGTCACGGTAAATCATCCGATGATCCGAGGCGAATATGTAACGTGTTTTTCGAGGGGTTTTCATGCTACTGGCATAAGTCAGTAGGAAGCCATTCTATATTTATTTACGCGGCAAATTGTTCAGCCAAGAGAATTTTTCATGTTAATTTATTATTATTATTAATTTATTATAATTATTATTAAGGTATTTTTCGGAGCATTTTATAAAAATTATAAGCTTACAGATAGGTTTTCTATGTCTTAGAAAACAATAACAAGCAAATTATTACGAACGACATTATCATAGAAAATTATGTGATTACGGAATTTTACGGAGTTTCGTCAGTTAGGGTATATTGAGAGACATGACTCACTGGGAATTCAGATAGAGGCTTATGCTTGGCAAGTAGTATGACGCAAGCCTGGGTTGCAGCGTCTAGAAAAGGCGGATGTATGGAACGGCAATCGACTTCACCCTCCCGCCGAGTGTGTATTGAGCAAAACTGCTGGCGTCATCCTCTTATCAGGCTTTCTGAAACACAGTACACTCACGTTTAAATAGAGCTTCCCATTCTCTGGACTACAGTAAAACTGCTGGCGTCATCCTCTTATCAGGCGTTCTGAACCACAGTACACTGACGTTTAAATAGAGCTTCCCATTCACTGGACTACAGTAAAACTGCTGGCGTCATCCTCTCATCAGGCGTTCTGAAACACAGTACACTGACGTTTAAATAGGGCTTCCGTTTCTCTGGACTACAGTAACACTGCTAGCGTCAGCCTCTTCATCAGACTTTCTGAAACACAGTACACTGACCTTTAAATAGAGCTTCCCCTTCTCTGGACTACAGTAACAATGCTAGCATCGGCCTCTTCTTCATGCGTTCTGAAACACAGTACACTGACGTTTAAATAAAGCTTTCTATTCTCTGGACTACAGTAACACGGTTAGCGTCAGCCTCTTCTGCAGCCGTTCTGAATCACAGTACATTGACGTTTAAATCGAGCTTCTCGTTCTCTGGAATACAGTAGCACTGCTAGTGTGAGCCTCTTCTGCAGGCGTTCTGAAACAAAGTACACTGACATTTAAATAGAGCTTCACATTCTTTGGACTACAGTACAATGCTAGCGTCAGCCTCTTCTTGAGACGTTCTGAAACTCAGTACACTAAAGGCCACTGAGGGCCACTGAGGGCCCACGCTGTGAGTCGGTGCTCAGTTGGTTTTTGTCCGCACATCAAAGGGTTTCGCACGTCGAGTTTCGCTTATTAGTGTAAACGTGGTCGCCGTAGTTGCGCGTGGGATAAATCAAGAACAGTGCTTGCAGCTCATCGATGTCTACAAAAATAGGGCTTTTATGTGGAATCCAAAACACAAAAACTATTTCAATAGCAATAAAAGAGAAGATGCGTGGGAGGAAATTAGTTCTGAACTAAACTTTCCTCTTTCCGCAGTGAATGGGAAGATGAAAGCGCTACTGGGATCATACCGAAGCGAAAGAATAATATTGTTTGCTCCACCATCGTCGAGGGCGGCGATATTTCTTTTTCCTTTCTTGATCAAAATTGCCATTGACATGACGGAAAACGTGGCTGCAGCTGCTGGAGGGACAAAACAAGTTGCCATGTTGGCCGCGAAACCTGAACTGAAGGCGACTCGTCCTAATCGCGCAATTTTTAGCTCTGAATTGCGCTCTGGGTAGTGCGAAATTTCACTCGAAGCGAGTAACTTTCGCCTGAGTGAATTTCTCGAGAGAGTTTCGCTAGTGTAAACGCAGCAATTTATCGTTTAAATAGGGCTTCCCATTCTCTGGACTACAGTATAACATCTAGCGTCAGCCGCTTCTTTAGACTTTCTGAAACTCAGTGCACTGACGTTTAAATAGCGTGGGCCCTCAGTGGCCCTCAGTGGCCTTTAGTGTACTGAGTTTCAGAACGTCTGAAGAAGAGGCTGACGCTAGCATTGTACTGTAGTCCAAAGAATGTGAAGCTCTATTTAAATGTCAGTGTACTTTGTTTCAGAACGCCTGCAGAAGAGGCTCACACTAGCAGTGCTAGCTGCTTAGCTTCTGCCTCTTCTTCAGGCGTTCTGATACACAGTACACTGACATTGGAATACGACTCATATTTCTCTCGACATCTGGATTTCCATGAATGAAGAACTATGGAACATTTCAGCTGTCAACGACGTTTGGTTCTTTGACATGCACGTGTGTATCGAGACTACCGATTCTTGGGGAGATTCCATACTCATCTATCCTCGCGTAATGCATTATTGGTTTGATCCAGGATTGGAAAGACAATATGAGTCTAGTTGCAGACTTGATGGTAGACATACTGTGCCCGTTCAGACCGGAGTCCGCACGACCACATATGCAGTTTACCAAGAATCAGTCAGCACGAGAGTCAAAATATCCCGGGGCGCCAGATGGGTTAAAGCTAATCGCAAAAACGACATCAAATAAAAAAAAATGCTTTACTGATTTTTGGCTCAATGCAACAATAAGGATAGAAGGAGATTCAACTGGGCATAACACATCATGTAAAATTATCTCATTTTATTCTGAATTTAAAATTGACTGCAAAATAAAATGCTCAAAGCAGCATCATTCATGTGTGGCGACACACATTACTATTTACACAATGTACAGAAATTTTCCAACACATTGGACAATTATCTTTGGAGACACAAGTCTGATTATCAGTCCTGTAGACTGTGTTCCAAAATTATATCCATTATTTATGATTAAATCCAGTTCAAATGTAATTGTCTTTACTGGAAATACTGTAGTTCACTGGTTGAATTTTTACATAATATTAACACTCGTAGAATAATTGTTCATAGAATTTTTAACTTTCACTTATTTTTCCAGTTTCAAAAAATATTGTCAAAAAATATTATTATCTCTGAATCAACACAAATTATGTACACATATTAATAACAACATCTGAAAAGTATTTGACCCGTGAGCATAGCATCGAAGAACTGTGCGAAGCACAACAAAATTAATTGTTCTTCTGACATTAAACGTTTCGAGACGTGACTCGATTATGAACTTCAAGTTCCTAACAAAATATATGATTTCTGAATCATCAACTTGATCAATAAATTGTTGGACCATTCAACTATTCGATTTTCCACTTGGAATCATTATTAAGAAAAATATTTATATTTGTGGCCATTTTAGTAACTTTCACAACTTGCAATTCTTGAACAGAATGTAAAAATAAGAATTGTAGCTTCATAATAAATTCATTTAGTTCATGACACTAGGATTGAAAACATCCTTCAAATTATTCGTGGTTATAGAATTATCTTTAATTGGCAGTGGCCCATTCTATTATTTTTATAAGAACACAATATTCCAACAACAACGGCAAAGGTCTTCCTCTGAAGAAGAATAAAATACTATCATGACAAATCCGGGTTCTAGCAAAATCAAAGTCTTAATGGAATCCGTAAACAAGGTTGAAATAAGAACTGATGGTTTTTTAAGAAATAACCTTTGGGTCATTCATACGACGCAATGTGTAGTTCCAATACTCCTTCTTTAACACTGAGTCATCGAACCTGCTATTTGATTGATGCTCAAATAAAAACCTCCTCATTCCTGCGACTTAAACATGCGCACCTGGGAATGGCATTTCAACTACTCCACACAAATAAATTTTCTTCCCAAAATTTATACAATAAATCAAGCCTCTGCTTATTATCATCACTGGAAGATTTATAAACTTTCAAGTCTATTTTATTTTACCATTCAGTTCAAATCGTGAAGTTACCACACTTATGATACTCTCTATTTAACTTTCGAATGTGTATCTACGTCATGATTTTATATAAATACAAAATATCCTAATTGATACAAATAGCATTTGCTTCCCGTTTCATGCCTCTCCGTGTTATCTGAAAAATATACTTTGCTCATTGCAAATATTAACTGTTCAACCAGAACTGTAATGTTGGTTGAATGCGGGCTTGCGCTAACCACTATCCTTCGGAAAATCACCTGTTCCAAACTAGAAATGATTAAACTACTTCATAAGCTATCTCTTAATGAATGTGATTATTAGAAAATATAAGATCCAAGAATCATTTAGAAAAGTTATGAAAATCATTATTATTATTATTAGTGGATTATTATTATTATTATTAGTTATATTATTGTAAATGTGTTTAATTATTATTTCATTATGTGAGAATCCTCATGTTCGACTCTTCGAATATGGATAAAATATCCATTTCTCAACAAAAATAATTATTAACTTTTACAGTTACATCGGCTGATTACCGTGATTATCAAAAAAAAACATTCAAATAAATGCTCGTTATGCTCGGTCATCGATCCTAAACTGTTCTGAGTGCTGAAAATACTCAGAATAACTCTAATATGTCTTGCGTAAATCATTGCAAGATTTAAATACGAAGAAAAAACAAATGTGTTGGTCATCTGCAGAAAATGAGTTTGTTCCAATTAGCTAGGCATAATATAAAAGTCAAATGTGGCTTACATTTCTCGTTGATCTTGAAGCGTAGTGAACCTGGTCTGTACCAGATTTATCCAGATACATGCCCTATCGGACACGCACGTCTAATCCTTGTATCGGCCGCCATTATATACCCACAATCTGTATGACACGACATAGTGGAAATATTTCTTGAAGTTTGAAGTAACTGCTGATCCATTTTAATATTGGCTTCAATTAAATCCATAGCAGTTCGCTTAAATGGGGTCAGATCCAAATGATCTATTCTCAAATACGTCAGTTGTAACATAACTCACGGTAATCTTTTCAGTACAGGAAAACACTGACAGTCTAAATCAATCAACGGCTGTTCTGAAGATCGTTCCCTGGGCATGGTTTATCACCATCTATCATGCGCGAAGCAACTTATAGTTTCCCTTTGTTGGCTAATGAACAACACCGTTATAGAGTGGCCTTCAATATACTGAAAGATCGGAGTGGTTATCAAGTTACAATTTATGAAACTGACTAATTGGATTAAAATATCCAAATATTGAATTATTATTACTGGACTGTGACAAAGTACATTCTAGACAAAGTCTAGCATGTGTCCATATAGAAATAAAGTATTTCACCAGTGTCCGTAGAAAAATAACAATCACCTTAGTGATTCCCTCTGCCGGAAACTTACTATGTTCCACATGTATCGCAGCACTTTTGTGACTATCACAATTTAAAGATATCTTCTGCGTAGATCCGGCAACCATGTGCCTTGGCTCAACGTAGCAGCAGCACCTTGTCATGCAAGAGCTTGGTTCGAAGTGAGCTAATGATGCTTGGGCCGGTCGGCTTTTATTCAAAACGGTCGGGTCCACGCTGGATCACGCTGAAATCTGGAAATCCTCATATCTCCGGTGTCTCTGGTCCGATTCACTTGAGACTAAGTGCATTCTCTTTCATTTGGCCGTGCCAGTAATCTGATCCAAGTCTCAAGTCTCTACTCCATGGCTATCTATTTAATCAACAAATAGTCTCGACCTCTGCTACTACTCGCTACGTCACTTAACATGCTCTTGGCTGCACAAAGTATCCATTACATTCTAGAAGTAATGGAGCGCGATATTCAAATATCTCAACTTTCAAAAGCGGCTGTAGCCTTTCCCTTGATATCTAGGTGTCTGAATCTTGGAATACCCATTCCTAGAGTTGGGCACAATACCTGAAATGTCTCTCTCCCAATTCTATGCATATTACGTATTACGGTTAATTTGGATGAAAATATAGAAATGTGTTATTCTTGCGAAGTATCCTTTTCGTGGCATGCGTTGAACTATTCCCAAACTGCGAAGTGGGAAATATGATTCACTGTTTAATTGAGAGACTTTTGGGCTGAGTACGTTCGTGTGTCGTTGGTTGGTGCCATAAAATTGATTTTATTTGTGGTAAAGAAACTTTTTATTTATTAGGAAATGTTTCATGTACTTTTTCGGGACTAATGAACATCGCAGTCATGAAATGGATACTTCCTGTAAAAGTGTTGCTCCGTAGTATTTAATCTTCGGCCACTGACGCCATGTAAGATGCGCTTGAGCCCTATCGTATTACTTTAGTTAGCCTACCTTAAGTAATGACTTACCTACGCCAAGCATCGGTGTCTCAATGAAGACCTCGAACGGGTACATCAGAGGGCTGGTATCGACACCAATACCCCTGAAGCGCGCCACAGGGTGGTAAGGAGGGTACCTTTTGATAGGGTGCGCAGGGTGCGAAGAGGGCCATGCCTTGATGTGGATAGGCACCGTCCCCTCCTGCGGGAACACCGCCTCTGCCTCGGGCATTAGCCACATCACACTGTCTGTGAGAGAAATAATAATTATTATTTATTCAGCGTATAGCAACACATTGTAAAACACAACAATATTCAGAATACATACCAGCAAAAATACTAGTACATTATTACAATAAAAGCAAAACAGAGAATATTAGTGTAACCTACAGTCAAAATTGGCACTTATAATGTAAAATTTAAATTGTATATCCACTTAACGGCATCTGTAGTCAACACGAAAAATCCTTTAAATCCCCTGAATATAACGTAATACTAAACTGCTGCACAATGTGTTGTATGGTCTGGGGTGTCGCTCCACAAATACATGCAGGATCGGGAATTTTGTTCCACTTGTATAGTAAGTCCTTACAGACTCTATGGCTTGTGCGAATCCTGTTGGCAGTCTTCCACGTACGTCGAGGCAAATCGAATCCCTCTAGTTTGTTGTATTTATACTGATTATTACTTCTGCTAGTGCATGCTGGATCCATTTTTGTTCCCATCTATCGCTTATATCAAATCCTTTGTTAAGAAGTTCCACAGCAGATTTTATTGCTGGTTGTCTGGTTTTTAACCTGTCAGATATTGCACTTGGGTTAAAGTCATGAATGGGAAAGTCAGGGTAGTCCAAAATGTTCTTATCTTCACGTACCAAAGCCTCCTGTCTTCTGAGTTCAGGTGGTTGAATGTGACTTAAAATTTGGAGCCAAAATGTAGGAGTAGTTTTTAGACATCATGTGATCGTGCGCATAGTTGTATCAATAACAATAATTACAACAATCACATGAAATTTATCAAGTTACAGAAAACATCACAGATACCATAAGGAAACGGCGGTTACAGTTTTAGGGACACCTATATACAGTAGAACGGATAATAATAGGCTCACAAAGAAAATTTTCAACCTCGCCTTATCTGTGAAATATCAAAACAACTGGCTAAACGAAATCACTGAAACCATAAATTAAATTGGCTGTCATGAAGAAACCATTCAAGACAGAACAATATTCAGAACTTTATTTTCACAAACACAACTTTCCTGAGAAGCCCACCCGACAAAATACAGTTGGTTGGATCCTCAGTTTAGGGGCTGCGACAACGTGTTCATGTAGCCCCGTGTACTTTGAGTATGTGTAGAATCTGTCTGATAACCAGTGTTAATTGTGATGACTGTATTAGTGTGTGTTATCTGTTTTCAATTCAAGTAAGGACTGCTGACATTGATTTTTTTCAAGTAATTCCTACTTTTGCCGCCAAACGACACCGTCAACGACTACAAGTTAAGAACTTGTGTTACTAGATGCCATCGCAGTCGGCTCCTGTCTAGGAACATCGGAACCTAACAGCGTTTGTCATATGTTTAACCTATAATTTAGCTTCATACAGGTGTAATTAGTGGAAGGTTCTTTAACATGACATAAATCTATGACAAGGGACCGCCGGCTTTACTTCCCCTCCGAAGGAAGATATACTGAGGAATTTCTAACGCTCTTAAAAAATCCGACGACTTCGGCTGGGTTTGAACCCGCGATCTTGGGCATAGAAGCTCAGCTTGCTACCATATGCCACCGAAGAACAGCGTAAAAGGGAACACAGCGAGAGGATGAAGAGATATTGGGAAGGGAAGAAGAAAAAGTGCTAGTAAGTTCAAATGCGCTCCTTAGTTGGGCACAACGAATAAAAAATAATCAGCAACGTATTACAAGTCGTTTGATATTACGCCAAATAAGAGACAAGTAAGAGAGTGCTAATTATCTAGCATCGATAAGCACAAAAATGGGGTTGGGGTATATGAGCTAACGGTAGAGGCAGTCAAACATACGCACATACTGTAGAACGCAGTATTGTAGAATGATATTCTCACACGAGGTAGAACTATATAAGTCGGACGCAATATTGGCGATAAACAGACCAATGTATCCTTTTAGGAAGGAAGGAAGCTTTTAGTTTTACGTGACTGTTAATCATGCGATCATGAGACACGGGACCTCCTTTTTACGTGGAATCCGAACCACAGGACATGGCATTTCACTTCAAAAATCTCACATGCATTGACCGGGAATCGAGCCCGGTTCACCTTGGTGAGAGGCCAACAACTTGATCGCTGCGCCACCACGGCCCCCCCCCCCCCCATATCCTTTTAGGAGACTGGTAAATGACCCTAGGGAAAAAGTTCCACAAAATCATGTACATATAGCCCACTGTATTATGGAAGTAAAATCAAATCCAGATAACAGTGGCCGAGTATCATGCATTTCTACTTTAAAAAAAAAAACACTCACGAGAAAATGTTTATAAACTTTAGAAAGTTAATAAAATGTTCCATTATTTTTAGCCTACTTTCGATGATTGCAAAAAATGAAAGTAGACTTATGAGATCAACACAGGGCCAAAAATTGTGTGTCTGTCTGTGTGTATGTGAGTGTGTATGTGTGTGTACTCTGCATGTATGTCCACCCCCTCCCCCTCCTATCAATTCAAACATGGTGAAATCGAATTGAACGAAATTTGGTGAAGAGGTAGCACTAGCAAAGGGCACCGCAGTGTCTAGTTTTATATCGCCGCCATCTTGACGGAAACGTAATGGTGGCCACCCAAATGTTCAAAGCTTAAATCAAATTACGACTAACCTAATCATCTGATCTCTACCAAATTTTGCTACAATATATCTTAATGCGGGAAGCGACTTTTGTCCAAACTACAGGGTCATCAGCCAAATAATTTCAAGTTGGCGGATGTATGAACCGAAACTTACGATTCAACAAGGCCTGGCCTCAACAATTCAGCTTATCGTACATAGGGAGGTTTAAACTGTCCTCAGGAGGTTACCGGTAGGATATTAGCATATTATAATAGAATATGTAACCGTAGAAATGACTAACAGGTCAGGCTTACCGTGCTATATAGTTGTGGACCCGTGCCGTCCCATTGTCAAAATGGCCGCTATTTTTGATCGTAAATACATATGTTTCCGTAACTTTCAAAGTTTATATCCTTTTAGGAATGCACTGAACAAAATAATACATGTTTAGTATCAAATTGTTTATAGAAACGGCAGAAAACGCTTTTAACACAAAATATGATACAATTATACTAAACCAGTTTTTTACCAAGCATCATCGTAGCACATCCGTGGCGTAATAGTAGCGGCTTAGCCTCATAGTCTGGGGGTTCGTGGATCATATCCCTGCAGGTTCATATTTTTACTTCGTTTTTTTTTTTGTTTTTTTTTTTTGTTTTTTTGGGTTTTTTTTAATTGATTTATAACTACTCACACGTTATAACGTTAAGCATATATAGTGTGTATTTGCAATCGAAGATATCCCTCCCTATATTATTCTTCTAAGGTCCCATTCCAGTTTTGTACCGAAAATAAGGTCCTATTAACACCAATCTACACATATGGGGTACCTACAGGTTCCACATAACCCAATGTGTGCGCGAAACACACTCACTTACTCCTTAAATGCTTCACAATTAAATAAATACCATTTTGCACTCGAGGGGGGCACATAGAGCTCAAGGAGCCACAACAATAACGATTTTAATATGATAACTGTGCCTGCCACAAATATTGTACAACAATGATATACATATCCAAGGAAACACACACACATTACTATTAGAAGCAAAGTTAAAAATTTTCAAAATTCAAATGATAATTATTTTTATCAATTTTTTCAAAATTGGTTATTGTTTTGTGCTGACCTTCACCGTTTCCCTGATATCTCCCGTGTTTATAGGGATTTTTGGAGTTTTCTTATTTTAATGTGGGTGTTAAACCTTCTGCTACAAAATGAATCTCACTCAAAACCGTTGTGACTTTAATTAGTCTTTCTATGAAACTTTATTTTTTTTTCAGTTTGCTCAGAATAAAAATGGAAATAATGACGCTTAGTTAATTAATTAATTAATAATATGAAAATATGCGAGATTCATTTTGTAGCAGAAGGTTTAACACCCACATTAAAAAAAGAAAACTCCTAAAATCCCTATAAACACGGGAGATATCAGGGAAACGGTGAAGGTCAGCACAAAAAAAGAACCAATTTTGAAAAAATTGATAAAAATCGTTATCATTTGAATTTTGAAAATTTTTAACTTTGCTTCTAATAACAAGGTGTGTGTGTTTCCTTGGATCTATATAACATTGTTGTACAAGATTTGTGGCAGGCACAGTTATAATATTAAAATCGTTATTGTTGTGGTTCCTTGAGCTGTATGTGGCCCCCTTAAGCATATATAGTGTGTATTTGCAATCGAAGATATCCCTCCCTATATTATTCTTCTAAGGTCCCATTCCAGTTTTGTGCCGAAAATAAGGTCCTATTAACACCAACCTACACATATGGGGTACCTACAGGTTCCGCATAACCCAATGTGTGCGCGAAACACACTCACTTACTCTTTAAATGCTTCACAATTAAATAAATACCATTTTGCACTCGAGAAAAGGCTTATAAAGTCATAAAATAAACTCATGAAGTAATGGCAAGTCATGTCGTTTCTAGGCAACAGTAGCTCTTGACCAGACACGGCCGACTGGATGCGAGTAGCGCTCTCCACTGACGGAATAGAAAATCAGGCTCTTTACATGAAATCCCGTTAGTTACTCTACTGCTCATACAGCACTGTCAACCCAGTATAGCTTAACAAAGACTTGACACTATTTGTACCTTGGCGTCCTGCTGGGCGAACCTGCCGCTAGAGTGCATGGCAGCGTGGCGGCATTGGCAAGATACCTAACCTGTATGTCTTTCTGTAATTCCAGACTGTATTTATGCTTTGCATTTCTTGCATTGCATTGGCATGTTTACTTTTGCCTGAACTTATGTGAACATTTCCACACTGTATTTATGCTTTGCATTTCTTGCATTGCATTGGCATGTTTACTTCTCATGTGTCTGAACATATGTGAACAATGTAAGACCTACAATTGACTACTACCTAATCTCAGATTTCTGTACAATACGTTTACTCATTCATTTCCCTTGCAGTGACCTACACGCTGCGTGAAATATGCCAAGGAAAAAGCCACTAAACTATCGTACTGAAAGAGATAAACGCAACCTGCAGAAAGATGGTGAAACAACAGCTACTAAAACTGTGCCCTCATCACAACCAAGCCCGAAGCCAACTGCATTGGTGACTGGCAGTGTTACATATTCTCCGACAACAACTGCACGTCCATCAACTTCGGGACTTCAACATGCCAATAGCATCCCTTCTACGTCAACCCATCAAACAGCTCCAAACAATCCAATCCATTCACCACATCCTGTCGAGCTACTTTCAGGTGTCACATCACCAACCAGGAGGCGTAGAAGGATTCAATCTATTCAACCTCAACCAACCAGGTCTTCGACAAGAATTAGTGTTCGTCCACCAATTTCTTACCACACACAAATGCCAACTCAGGACGAACAACAAAATTTGCCTGTGACTGTGCCGCCACAAGATCTGATTCCCTTGGCAATTAACCACAGGAGGATTGAATAACACCTACCAATAACTTATTGTGCTGCAAGATTATGTGATAGCATTGTGCCTGACAGTGACATTGGCAGTATGAACAAAGTTTGTATGTATTGCGGTGCATTGCTATTCAAATCAGAGGTTATGGAAACATTGTCTAGGATTTGCTGCCACCTTTAGATGTACCTCCCTTGTTAAAGAACCTCATAGAAAGAAATGACACGCAAACACAAGAATATTTTGCTAATGTTAGGCAATTTAACACTGCATTAGCTGTTGCATCTGTTCAGGCGCAAGCAATAAATTTTCCACCAAGGGGTACATATTGCTATAAAATTCATGGGCAAATTTATCATTCAGTCGGCACATTGAATGTATCTCAGGGATCTGTCCCAATGTATGCTTCATTATTCATTATTGATTCTGAAGAAGCATTACAAATACGTATGGCTCATGAAGCAAACAAAGACTTCTGTCCTGTCGTAATGAATACTTTACAGACAATGTTACAGGAATGTAATCCATACGCACAGCTGTTCACGTCTGTAGGAACAATGGTAAGAGACTCCCAAGACATTCAAATACATTTCACTGTGAATAATGCTCCCACAGCACCGGGTGAAATTGCTGAAGTATTTACCTCATTGGATGGTTCACCACCAGGTAAATGTAACTTCACTGTATATCACAAAGCAACGGGACGACTTTCCACCATCAACAACCTCAATCCCCATTCAGATCCCATGTGTTATCCACTTTCGTTTCCCTGTGGTGATGCTGGATGGAAACCTGGTATGCCTCACGTTCAAGTACGTAGCACAGTGGCTCGAAACACAACGACTCAGTTGCAATATTACTGCTTGAGGTTAGCTGTCCGTGATGGTTTCAATTTATTGCACTATTCAGGTAAATTGTTTCAGCAATATGTTGTTGATTGCTATTGTAAAGTAGAGGGGGAAAGAATTGCGCATATAAAATCACATAAGAAAGAATTGGGCGCTAAAAGCTATAAGGGTCTTCTTGATTATATGCTGAACGACAACCAAGGCTTCCAAACAGGCATCCCTGTCATATTGCCATCAACGTTTATAGGTAGCCCACGAAATATGATTCAAAATTACCAGGACGCCATGTCAATTGTCAGTAGATTTGGGAAACCTGATCTCTTCGTTACCGTTACATCATTGGCGCTCGTGACTTTCTGGACTGGGGGTTCAATAGAAAAGAGCACTCACTTCAAATGGCGGACCCTTAATCTACTACAAATATAAACAGTATACATGTGATACCTCAAACTTCGTACGGATTGTTATGAACATTACAATGAGCGATTTCAAACACAGTGAGTTCAAATCATTCGCCTCAACCATAACTTTAACCCTGGATAAGTATTATTAGTGAAGATCAACGTTTTATCTCTCGATCTCTCTCTCTCTCTCAAACACACGCACCTGTATGACAGGCTCCAACTGGTAATGAGCCTGGTTAAGAACATGCAACACTTCAAATCTTACAGCAATCGAGTATCAGATTGAAATGTCTCACAAAATGAAGAATGGATATCCGGTACTTATAAAAGGTAAAGGTAATTTTGAAGGAAAATACTCACAAAAGGAATTTAGGTTAAAAAATACGCACAAAATGTAGTTTAGGTTCAAATTACTTACAAAATGCAATGGAGATTCGAAATAAGATACTCAACACAATGCAATTTAAATTCAAAATATTTACAAAATGCAATTGAATTTGAAAATGCTTACAAAATGTATGGTAGATTCAACATACTCACAATATGTGGAAGCCCACGATTCAAAATACTGTACTTACAAAATGCAATAGAGATTGAAAATACTTACAAAATGGAGTTTAGGTCGAAAATACCTACAAAGAGCAATGTAGATTGAAAAACATACAAAATGTGCTTGAGTTTAAAAAAAACTCACAAAATGTGATTTAGAGATACCGGGAGACAATTCATAAAAACAGGTCAGGAATCATAAAGAGAAAAGGAACTATAATGAAAAGAAGGCTGATCCCACGAAAAATGAGGGATCAGGAAAGGTGAGAGAAGGGCCAATGAAGGCGGGAAAGGAAATGACTCCCGAGACCTCGGATACCCTAATACCGTCGGAGTCGGAAGATAACAAGAGTTGACTAAGAGAGGTTGACAGGAAAGAAGACAGTGAGGAGCCCGGTACAAGTAAGTGGAAGCAATGCCAGACTCAGCTGGGGTCCCGTGGTCGCCAACCCACGTCCCACTAGATGTGAGCCCCTGGGGGACGCGGAAAAATAATCGAATTACAGAGTCACTAATTTCACGCAGTTAATAGGCACAAGGAAATACTGAAAGTGATTTACGTTCCAGCACTTGACAGTGTGACTAACTTAAACCTGAGAAAATAGTGGAACTACAGTAGTGAGTTGGATAACTCCGGAGCGTAACAACTAACAAGACACCTTCTTCCGCTATTTTATTGGTATTATTTCAATCTATCTGAATCGTTTATTTAATTAGCCTTCAAATACAATAAATAGCTAGGTAGTTTACTTTATATAGATAAACTCATGGATAAATTACGGATGCATATAAACAGTCTAAAGTGGCAGCCATGAAGCATCCTTTCAAAAGCGCCCCTGGTGAGCACTATCGCTGTATGTTCACATTGGCCACATTATTTTACGAACACGTCAAGGGATGGCGGAGTGTATACCTTTTTCGCAACCTTGAAGGGCTTGTGTCGCTGGACTAGTGAGCGAATTCAGCAATCTTATTGCGCATGCGTGTAGGATGGATACAAGTTTGGCTTGTATCCACTGTTCCCTTCCCTTCTAACCCCCACTACATGTCCCATGCCACCGCTCTACCTAACTTGCCTATTCTCTGCAGGAAAGATTGGCCAAGACTGGGGGTTCAAGCCAGATCTTGCGCCGGCTTCACTTCCTCGCGCTCGTAACTGCATTTGAACTCCGCGTTGTTTTCTGACAAATATTTATGTTATGTATAGAGACAAAATGCTAAATATATTGTCAAATTTAATGGGGGTTCATTGCGCCATTGCGCTATAGCAAGAACCGCCACTGCGTTACATGCAATCCCAAGTGGAAAGAAATTACTAACAATCTTCAGCCATTTGAACAAGTATCTAACAGGCCTGATTTGGTCACAACAGTTTTCCACGCTAAACTCAGACTCGGTTTAGACGATCTCCTGAAAGGACACGTTCTCGGAGTTGCCATTGCAAATGTTCACGTGATTGAATTCCAAAAACGCGGACTGCCCTATGCGCATATTTTGCTCATTTTACGAGAGGCCGATAAAATTAGGGATCCCAAAGCTGCTGATTCTATAGTTTGCGCTGAAATTCCTGACCCAAATGAAGTCCCGCAATTACATGCTGTAGTTTCTCAATCCATGATACATGGACCCTGTGGTCATTTAAATTTTCAGGCACCTTGCATGGATGGCGACAAACGTACTAAAGGTTTCCCTAAATAATTCGTATCAGAGACAGTCATGAACGTGAACGGTTATCCTCTGTACCGTAGGAGGAATGACGGTCGTACAGTTCTCAACGGTAATTGTACCCTAGACAATAGGTGGGTTGTACCTTACAACAAATGGTTTTCGAAAAAATATAATGCTCACATTAATGTAGAAATATGTTCAACGATCACTTCCGTCAAATACCTGTACAAATACGTGTACAAAGGCCACGATTGCGCTGCCATGCGTTTGGCAGCAGCACAGGATCCAGGGGAACAGCTGAATCATGACGAGGCCGAAATATTTATCAACTGTCGCTACGTGAGTCCTCCCGAGGCAATGTGGCGCCTCCACGAACGTCATTTGTACCCAAAATCGCACACAATAGAGCGGCTGCCTGTCCACTTACCACAAGAACAGTTAGTGTACTTCCATGTCGGCGATGATCCTATACCTGACTTGGGAAATGAGCGAAACACAAAGTTGACTGCATTCTTTCAACTGTGCCAAGACAATGATTGCGGGAGGGAGTACTTCTACTCGGAGATACCACAACACTTTGTTTGGGGAAATAACCAGTGGAAGCCAAGGCAAAGGTTCACCAAACCTCTGGGTAGAATCTACACAGTCAATCCAGCCGATAAAGAGCGCTTCAGCTTGCGCCTTCTTCTCCTTCATGTCAAGGGACCCATCAGTTACGAATCACTCCGGACCGTCGAAGGTGTGGTCTTTCAAACTTTCTCCGAGGCGGCAACTCGATTAAACTTGCTGCAGAATGACAGAGAGTGGTTTCAATGTCTCGCGGAAGCTTCGACGTGTCAAATGCCGAGGCAACTACGACATCTCTTCGGTACCATTTGCGTGTTCTGTTCACCGGTAGACGCTCTGCAACTTTGGGACACTTTCAAAGGACATCTGGGGATGATTACTTGCGGGACTGTGAACCTGACGTTGCGCATAACCTGGCTATGCTTCAAATTCAGCAATTCCTCCAGGTTTACGGACACTCCTGTCAAGACTACGGCTTACCAGTGTCCCATCTTCAAGAGATCCCCAATCCAGACCCAATCAACCGTCAAGCCGACGCAGAAAAGGGACACATAATGTACAACCAATTAAACGACCAGCAACGAGCAATTGTCGATGAGGTTCCAGCGAGCGTTCATTGCGACGCACACAATTCATTCTTCGTCGATGGTCCAGGCTGAACTGGCAAAACATTTGTCTACCAGACCCTCATACACACACTTCGTGGCCAGGGAAAAACTGTTCTGTCTGTGGTTTGGACTGGAATAGCGGCGAGGATGCTTGAAGATGGCCGCACTGCCCATTCCGTCTTCAAATTTCCCGTTCCCATTACGGACACGTCTGTCTCCTCAATCAGACTTAATTCCATTGAGGCGCCGACAATTAGAGACGCAGCAATCATAATATGGGACGAAGTTTCAATGGTCACTAAAGAAGCACTGTCTTCATTGCATCGACTCCTGACGGACATCACAGGGCTAAACATTCTTTGTACAGCAATCCTCTGCGCTAGAAATGAAGATTGCGGAAAAATCAATGATCAGATCGTTCAGAACGTACTTACCGCCGAAAGCAAAACCTACCTCAGCTTGGATTCAGTTCAAACACAGGATCCACTAGATGTTCAAATGTATCCGACCGAGTTCCTAAACAGCATTGACCCCTCAGGACTGCCTCCACACAAATTGACTCTTCAGATTAATACCAAAATTATACTCATAATAAACCTCAACTCAAAGCGCGGATTAGTAAACGGATTACGTCTAATCGTCACACAGTTGAATGGTCACAATATTATCGCAAAACCAGTAGGTTCCAATGAATTAGTTATAATTCCTCGAATTAAATTGACGCCATCCTATCCAACTATACCATTCAAACTATGTAGAAAACAGTTCCATGTAAAGATTGCCTTCGCAATGACAATAAACAAGGCCCAGGGTCAAACTCTACATATAGCAGGCATTTACCTACCAAATCCAGTATTCTCACACGGACAATTATATGTCGCTTTCTCTGGGGTTCAATCCTTTGCAAATGTAAAAATTGCTGTAGAAGAAACTCCCGAGCAAACAATAACCGATGAATTCGTTGTAACATCGAATATTGTCGAAAAAGAGGTGCTGTAAAAAGTACAAAACACTGTTATACATATTTCTTTGGGTTCGTCTCATGTACATATGCCGTTTAACAACAATAAATACATGTCTTCAATATTTAAAACTTCCTTCTCCCACATTCTCCCCTACTACCCCATAAAACTACATTCATGTTGCGAAAGCTCGCACGGGCGCACTACTTATATATATACTTATAACACCACATATTTCAACACTCGACTACAACGATTAATATTCGTTGACCTTGATCCGCGGTAGAGTCTATTGTTGTTGTTGTTTTGTTGTTTATTATTTAGCCCCGTTTACTTGCGTGTGTGTAGAAGTTGCCTGATAACCTGTGTCACTGAGATGTCTGTAGGCTTACTAGCGTGTGTACTTTTATACGAGGAAGGATTTGGGTAGGAAGCTGTTGTTATTGTTTCATTTGAGATGCATGGACATCATGTTCATTTAGCCCCGTGTACTAGGGTGAGTGTTGAATTTTGTCTGATAACCTGTGTTATTGTGATGGCTGAATTAGTGTGTGTGTATATATATATATATATATATATATATATATATATATATATATAATTCAGGTGAGGATTCAATCAATCAACGTTTAATATCCGTATAGCACGTTGTATTTCAACAAGCTACTACAACCAACATTCAATTATACTCTTTGAAAAGGACAAAGAGTTATAACTATACCCATGCATTTAGAAGAAAGTAGGCTATATGTTCTTTACTGAACGTCTTGTTGTTTAACCCAATTTTTATCAACATGGCAAAAATTTTAATAAACACGCATGTTTGCTCATGAGTATCTCAAGATGTTTATCAACATTTCTCACAAAAGCAGGAATGAGGCTACTCGGTACGAGTGTGCTTAAACGCGCTGACTTGCACTTCATATGTTGACACGGCGTTCCACTCGAACCTGTTTCCGACACGCTTGAGATGATCGATCTCGTGCGGGAAGAGATATCACCTGTTTTAGTACGATATGCTTATCGTTGTGTTGGAAACACAAACGTAAGAAAGAGAACATATAGACGAGAGAGTGGATTCTATGGTTTAAAGAATTTTGGGCGTTGACAAATTTACTCCGAGAAGTTACTGGGGAGAACGAATGCACTCTTAGAAACGATCCTAGAATGGTTAATAAACTTTTACCGGTAGCGTACTTGTATTTGTTAACTTTTGAGAATTCATATCCGTATTTACTTCGTTCCGTATGACTTTATTTACTTCTACATGCACATTCATGAATCATACCGCATTTAGGTATAGAATTAATAGACTGAACTTTACTCTACTCCCTTCCTTTACAATATCAGCCATCTTGACTCCACACTTTCAGCATCGTACGAGAAAAGTTAGACATGGTTTGAGTGTACCCGCCTTGCACAAAAGCAGTCGGCTGAGCTCGCATTAGCTTAGCTGTTGACACAAAGCGAGTCAAATGTAAACTGATTGGAAGTAGGGACATTAGTATGACTTTATTTACTTCTACATGCACATTCATGAATCATACCGCATTTAGGTATAGAATTAATAGACTGAACTTTACTCTACTCCCTTCCTTTACAATATCAGCCATCTTGACTCCACACTTTCAGCATCGTACGAGAAAAGTTAGACATGGTTTGAGTGTACCCGCCTTGCACAAAAGCAGTCGGCTGAGCTCGCATTAGCTTAGCTGTTGACACAAAGCGAGTCAAATGTAAACTGATTGGAAGTAGGGGCACTAGTAAACAAATGAGAACTCTATTATACACACATCAAAAAAAGTTTTGCATCACCTCGGTTCCAAGAGTTCCGGAACCTTTAAATACAAAGGGAATAGAGATCAACACAAACAACATTTCAGCTCGTTTTATTGCTCATGAGACCCACACATTGCATGTTGTACCATCATACAGCTAGACTTTCAGCATTTGTGGTCCAGATTGCAGTACACACCACTACCTCTAATACCCAGTAGCACGTCCTCTTGCATTGATGCATGCCTGTATTCGCCGTGGCATACTATCCACAAGTTCATCAAGACACTGTTGGTCCAAATTGTCCCACTCCTCAACGACAATTCGGCGTAAATCTCTCAGAGTGGTTGGTGGGTCAAGACGTCCATAAACAGTCCTTTTCAACATATCCCAGGCATGTTCGATAGGGTTCATGTCTGGCGAACATGCTGGCCACTGTAGTCGAGCGATGTCGTTATCTTGAAGGAACGCATTCACAAGATGTGCACGATGAGGTCGAGAATTGTCGTCCATGAAGACAAATGCCTCTCCAATATTCTGCCGATATGGGTGCACTATGGGTCGGAGGATATCATTCAGGTATCGTAAAGCCGTTTCGGAGCCTTCCATGACCACCAGTGGCGTACGTCGGCCCCACATAATGCCACCCCAAAACATCAGGGAACCACCACCTTGCTGCACTCGCTGGACAGTGTGTCTAAGACGTTCAGCCTGACCAGGGTGCCTCCAAACACGTCTCCGACGATTGTCTGGTTGAAGGCATATGCGACACTCATCGGTGAAGAGAACGTGATGCCAATTCTGTGGGGTCCATTCAGCATGTTGTTGGGCCCATCTGTACCGCGCTGCATGGTGTCGGGGTTGCAAAGCTGGACCTCGCCATGGACGTCGGGAGTGAAGTTGCGCATCATGCAGCCTATTGCGCACAGTTTGAGTTGAAACACGACGTCCTGTGGCTGAACGAAACGATTTATTCAACATGGTGGCATTGCTGTCAGGGTTCCTCCGAGCGGCAATCCGTAAGTAGCGGTCATCCACTACAGTAGTAGCCCTTGGGCGGCCTGAGCGAGGCCTGTCATCGACAGTTCCTGTATCTCTGTACCTCCTCCATGTCCGAACAACATCGCTTTGGTTCACTCTGAGACGCCTGGAAACTTCCCTTGTTGAGAGCCCTTCTTGACACAAAGTAACAATGCGGACGCGATCGAACTGCGGTATTGACCTTCTAGGCATGGTAGAACTACAGACAACATGAGCAGCGTACCTTCGTCCTGGTGGAATGACTGGAACTGATCGGCTGTCGTACCCCCTCCGTCTAATAGGCCCTGCTCATGCATGGTTGTTTACATCTTTGAGCAGTTTTAGTGACATCTATGAACAGTCAAAGGGACTGTATCTTTGATACAATATACACAGTCAACGTCTATATGCCGGAGATCTGGGAACCGAGGTGATGCAAAACTTTTTTTGATGTGTGTATAATCACTATCAATACATTACACAATTCTCACTTTTAGCAAAACTGGGATAACCTATATCTTGCAGAAGTCTGATAAGGAAATATCCGTCACTCCTGGGTTTTACGCAGGAAGGTGTTATTGTTGACACCCTTGATTTCAAGAGCCTCAAAAAGGCGTTGAAGAACGCAGATTTTAACTCAGAGATTATTCTAATTTTCACTGTACTGGATGACACATTAGTTTTTTACGTGCCCGTACTTCAAGAAGTTAAGATAAGGCACATTCTTCTGATTTTATTACTTTAAGTAAAACGAATGGTGAATGTTATTCTAGAAAACGTAATCCGAAAACGTTTTGAACTTAAACAAAATTATTTCATTCTTCGTAATCCAATAACTATTTTGATGTTCTAATTCGCCTAAATTGAAATCTTCAATTACCGTGCATTTCTTGATTTTATGTCATGCTAGTTATTGAAAATTCGAGTTCCTTGAGTTGCCATCACTTATTTAATATAAAATAATTCGAACACATCTTGTATCATTTGGGCAGATGATCCCACTGCACCATCCCTTGAAACTAACTATCTTGTATATTGTGTTATATGTAAATAATAAATCACTGCAAACCTACACTTTTGGACATGTGTGCTCAATATTCTGTTGATCCATTAAATTATTGTTAAGAGATTTTCTTCCATGTTTAGACCACTCCACAGGTGCCCGCTGGGGATTAGTTCTTAGAAGTTAAATATCCTCGTTGAGGATCGATTCCCCATCAAGAAAATTAACTATTTATGAAACAGCATTTATGGTAGTTAGTAAGAAATGTGTAGTCCAATGATGGTTGGAGCTTGAAATGCAAATATCGAATGAGACAAAATTTGCAAATTTCTCGGATGTCTCAAAAGGGCTCTCATATGAGTCACGAACTCGAATCGAATAGGATCAAAATATATTTCACAACATGAGGTAGCTCCTGAGCAACCGACAGCCCAGCATTCAACTCAAGCTTCACATTTTTCAGCCACTCACCAGTATAGCAGAATGGCACTCTCCATTACTAGACTGATGAATATTTTGGAAAAGATACCTTCTTAATCGATTTAAATGTTATATTTTCACCATTTATCACACTTGGTCAGCTTTGGTAGGATATTCTGTTGAACTGAGGGTTACTAGTTGCTTACCCCAAGTGGCCTGCTTGACTTTCGCCATGAGTGGAGTCACATCGCCATGGTTACTTTTTAATTTCACATTGAAGGAAGTTGTTGAGCGTTACACCAATTTGTCAGATTGTGCGTTACAGTGCTATCTATTTCATTCAAACATAATCTTAATTTCAGAATTTGAGAGGGTTACGCCAATTGGCCTTTTCACCATGGATATGATTTGTACCAACACATCTTACCATGAAGCAACAGAGGTGTGTGAATGCCAGCTATGTGAACATAAGTATGAACGCTACCTTTTAGAACTCCGCAGCAAAGGAACAAAATCAATTAAAGATTATTCAAACCAAGGCGCAAGCGCGCAATTTTAGTGTATTTCACCTTTCTCATAATGGCTATTTGGCTGCAATGAAAGTATTCTTAAAAAATAAAAGGTACGCCAGTGAAAAAAAAATAGAGAATCTCTACAAAACCAATAGGTATAGGCTCTTGTTCTACGCTGTAGGTGGCACAATGAAAATCGACAAGACAGTTACCAACTTCCGTTAAAAAATAATCCACAGCACAATACAGAAACCTCAGTTATTTCGATTAATGTTAATTAAATTCTACCGATATCGATTTCTTCCACAAAATATCTGTCTGAAGTGAAGATCTATTCGAGATATGCCCGGATGAAGTCCTCCATTCGGAACATGAAAGCCATGAACGTAGATACTGTACTTACCGTCACCGTGTGGGGCATACATGCTCCACACAGAGCTGACGCTCAGAGCAAGTAGCAGCACGATCATCGCGACGCAACGTGGGCTCCGTGGACGACAGCCAGGACTTTATACAAAATCTGCTTTCACCTAATTGGGTGGAAAAGATGGAAGTTGGAAGGACTAGAGATGCAAAGATCAAAAGAAGTTTGCCTTGTTAGACTCGTTTCCTATATGGATCAAGTTTCTGGTAAAGGTAATGAGACAACATAACCTGCTACCTCAAGTCCTTAAAGAAAAGAAGGGCCCTAATTTACACATCCTGTGTAATCAAGATGATTTGTACTTTTATCTGCTCAGCGCAGTTGATTTCTTTACATCTATCGAAAGTAAATGAACGATCATACACAATAGTTGTTGTTGTTGTTGATTCATTTAGGGGATTTGTAACATCGTTGTCATGTAGCCCCGTATACTTGGGTGCGCATGTGGAATTTGTCAGATAACCTGTGTTATTGTGGTGGCTGTATTATTGCGTGTATTTGTAATTCATATGAATTTTGGGAAAGATGTGGCCGTGGCCTTAATTTAGGAACCATCCCGGCACTCACCTGGAGTAGAAGTTGGAAACTACGGAAAACCACATCCAAGATG
Organism: Meconema thalassinum; assembly: GCA_946902985.2. Taxonomy (NCBI): domain Eukaryota; kingdom Metazoa; phylum Arthropoda; class Insecta; order Orthoptera; family Tettigoniidae; genus Meconema; species Meconema thalassinum. Next base: position 1,885,215,390 of record OX336388.2, read on the forward strand.
GTTGAGGTGGGAATTGAACCCATATTTTCTCAGTTTTGCCTAACGAGGCTGAGTGCACCCCGTTCCAGCACTCAGACCTGAAGACAATTTCTTAGCAGAGCCGGGAATCGAAACTGGGCCTCCATGGTGACAGCCAAGAGTGCTAGCCACTACTCAACGAGGCGAACTAATACACAAGAAATTATACTTCAGTACTTCAGTACTTTGCAAAACAGCAAGGTTACTTATGGGAGAAAATAATGCTACAATACTGTATATGTTTTTTAAATTATTTTTTCCAACTGTGGCACACAGATACAGGCCAGCCGTTTGTTTGAGACGAGTGAAAAATCACAATGGAAGCCTGGAGGCGAGTTACAACAGTATCTGTGTTGTTGTCAGCTGCCCCATGCGGTCAGATGATTGACAAAACAATCTCACGTTACTGCTGTAAATCTACTGACACGGCTCCCTCACATTTGTGCAGCCTCAAATGCCAGCTGACTGCGCCGGAATACGAACCTGCAACCTTGGGCCCAGCAAGCGAGAACGTTACCGCTGAGCCACGCAGCGAGCCAGTTACGAACAGAACGCCATTATATTTGCCAATGACTCTCAGCAGTAACGTGAGATTGTTTTGTCAATCATCTGACCGCATGGGGCAGCTGACAACAACACAGGTACTGTTGTAACTCGCCTCCAGGCTTCCATTGTGATTTTTCACTCGTCTCAAACAAACGGCTGGCCTGTATCTGTGTGCCACAGTTGGAAAAAATAATTTAAAAAACATATACAGTATTGTAGCATTATTTTCTCCCATAAGTAACCTTTACGTTAAAGATTCCCTTCGGGGCAAAATTCCGGCAGCCCGTCGTTTCTAAAAGCCAGAGTAGTTAAAAGGGGCGTAAAACCAAGGACATTATTATTATTATCATTGTTCGTTACTATGTTACGAGTACTTCTGCGTCGCACAACACTTCGACGTGGACTGTACTGGCTGCACGGTGGTGTCGTTACGTGCTCAAGTCTGGAATTCCATTACCTCAGACCAGTGGTGACAACTGTGAAGGGACGGGGCGAGAGAGTGCCTGTGTACAGGCTCACCCGCAAGCTTCAAGGACAAGGGCAACCGTCTAAAACAAACGACCGGCTTATAGCTCTGGTATCATCCTCGAAATTGCAGTAATTTCTGCGGTATCAAAGGAAGTCGATCTTCAATGCCTTCATCATTGAAGACTAGGAAATAGGACCTGCCCGGAGAGCAGGAGATTTGGATTCGAACACCGACTTTGGTCTTATTTTCAAGATTTCCTCACATAGATTCGCTCATACTGTATATTTACATATAAAATGATATACCAGTAATATATTACTCCACCTTGCCCAAAATAAAATATTTTAATTATTGAAACCAACACAACTCACTGTACTGCACAGTATAGTGAAAAATGCAGATCAAATATTTGCAATATTCGTGTTCATTTTAGGGTCACAGGACTTTTAGATCTAATTCTCAAGAAATGAATAAGGAAGAAAATCGTTTTAGTCCTATGATTCTAAACACGAATAAAATATAAAATCATGATAATTATGACCATCTATCTTCTGGAAGAATGAATGTATAACTGCAAGCAATTACAAACTCAGGATTGAATAATCCTGACTATTCACTACGCCAACACCAAGAAGTAATGTAGGTGATAAAATGCACATTTAAGTCCCTATAGGTGATTTGTATTTGACCTAAGAACTGAATAATTACAGTACGTTCATCAGCAATATGGTAGTGAAAATCCAACTCTGGAATACCAAGTCCACAATAAAAATAATAAGTTCGACTCTTGCAGGACTCGTTCCCACGGTGTCCGGCTTTGTACACCATTACTATGACCAGTGAGCTAATGCTATCTCGTTGGCGAAAAGCACATTATGTGAAGCCAGCCATTTTCTACTTTCTATCTAAATAGCTTGCACTCGCTGTGCAATACACAACCTAAAAATGTAAAGCTAATTCGGCCGTGAAAATGCATTCAGGGATTTGTATTTCATTATTAGATATTGTACTGACATGGATGTGTAGGCTAGTTCTTCCGTGAAGTTTGTGTCTGGGCAGTTAATCTGCGGTGCGTATGTTGTAATGATATTGAGATATGAATGGCACCCTAATGCTAGTTTAATGGACACAACACGATCACTTACACGAGCAATGTCCACTGCTATTCCAATATCAATTCTTGTGCTGTTTTCCCGATGTATATACTGTAAGTTGGCCACCTCCAATTTTGCTTATTTTCATTTTTGTTTTTGATCGCAGCATACCGTATGTTAATCATTCGCCTCCCCAACACCTCAATGAGTTCAGTGCTGACCCTGTCATAGGACCAACATTTCATGTTGGCATTCGTAGTTTTGGAATTATCTTGCGTTTTTGCACTTCCGACGTTCTTCGCTTACGAGGAATGCACTTGCCTTTTCACGCACCTCAGTGTAAATAATGGCGCGAAGTTCTTTACTGCCAGCTGCCACCTTGCCACAAGTTCTTGGACTTCCTGGAAGACGGAGTGCCAGCATTTACCACAAACACTCCATCTGCCGCCAACTCTTCTGTAAAGTTTGACCTGGACCTTCAGCACTGCCAAGGGCCTTGTCTCCATAGATGATGTAGTAGTTTACCGACATGGTATTTCCTTTACTGAGGTACCATCATCCCACCAAGGGCTCATCCAACCGTAGACGTTGGCCCACTTACGAGGTCAAATATAACGCTATCCGTCCCTCGACGTGGAGACAATCTACTCTAGTACCGTAGCAGGGTAACATACACTGACCAGGCAACTTTGAAGATTGTTACCAAGTAAAGGACTTGAAATTCCAGCGTAAGTCTCATTCGTACTTCCATTATTTTATGGGGAGTGAAAGTCAGAATAGGAACATACTTTAAGATCAATTTTGGAAATCAGCTGTTACAGTTGTTAACTCGTAGGTTATGACTCTTAACAATAAAACTAAAACCCTGCCAAACAGCCCGTCTCGTGAGATTTATTGGAACGTATGGGTTATTTTTAAATTTCAATATTAGTATGATTGTTTCCTCCAAAGTTGAAAAGGAAGCTTGCAGTCAACCGCTGCCGGAATACGTTGAAACCGTTATCACTACATCCACTATATCCCAGATGGCATAAACTATCATCTGATCGAATTCGACATAATCTCTCCAGGTATTCTGATTTATTTTCCAGCAAAGTCTAAGTAAAACAAATTGCAAAACTTCTGATCTTAGCTGCTTTCACTTCATGAGCATAATCTTGACAGTTATTGAAAGAAAATAGAGAGAATTAGAGTAAAAATGCACTATTGATCATTTAGTTTATATTTTAATTCAACTATCACATCAAATCACAAACATAACTTCAATCGAAACATAACATGGTCCAAAAATTAATTGTCCTTCGCGATTGAGAGTTCTTCTTTTAATGAATTCACGCACACAATGAAATAAAAGTCCACTACTTTCGTTTCACTTTTCTCCATAGATTTATTAGATTTTTGAAATTTCTCCATTATTTACACTCATTTGTCACTATTTAAGAGTGGGTGTTGTAACATAATTTAATGAGGAGTTGATATAACCATCGCCATAATCTCAATTTCTACTTTTAATTGAATTAATAGAGTTTGGAACTCAGCGAGTGAATTGTATTCTTTTACAGAGGAGGCTGCAGTCGGATTTGAAACAAAGAAGTTCCCTCTATCTGAGTACGGTAACATGCAAGAAATAAGAAGCCTGCACCATAATGATGTCTAGTTCAAGTCGACACAGACTTGTTACCTCAGCCTCAGGTTCACTGTACAGTCAGAGATCACACATGGTCTGGACTCCACTCGGCCCTATTATCTAACAGGGCAGTTTAAGCAAAAGCCCCGGAAAATGTTAAAGGGAGGGGGGGAAGAGGAATAGATTTCTAGCTGATTTTTGAAATAATTATCAAAAAGATCATGTGGCATCTTGTGATTTGGTCTACAGTAAAGCAACCCTGGACATGTCAGTGAGGTATGCCGTTTGATAAGGAAGAGTAAGCACTTTATTACACTGTGACGTCAGAAAAGAGCGCAAGGTACTACCCTGCCAGGGAATTGTTACCGCTACACGTGGAGCGGGGCTGTTGTGTATACATTTCGTCATCTCGCCAAGTTATGGCTGCCACGGGCGGGTGCGGGGCAAGAAAGGGAACGCATGTACAGTCATACAGTGAGAACACACCGCACAGCGCACGACCAAGCACGAACCATGCACACACAAGACATGCGATGAGGTTTTGCTCCAGTGGACGATATAGTGTTATATCTCGAAGTAAACATTGGATTTTCAAGTTGTTCCAACTTTTGCTACCAAACACCACCGCCAACGACCAACTAGTCCTGAACTAGGTTACTAGATGCCACCGCAGTCGGCTCCTGGCGACGAACGTTGGAACCTAAGAGCATCAGTCAAATCTAACCTATAATTTAGCTTCACACACGTGTAACTAGTGGAAGGTGTCGAGAGAGGGAGCACTCAGCAGCAGTTTGCGCAGTAGCTCAGTTTCACCCGCCGTGAACTCCTTTACCCGTTGCATGGGTATGTCCAATTAGACACGTTAACTGGACACTACCGGGTCACCAGATCTGCCAAAAGGACATCGCAACTTAAGAAAACATCCGTCACCGCACTTTCCACAACGGCGTCCACAGTACAGGGGCGGCCACCGGCAGGACCGACAACACGTCCGCCAGATCAGAAGCATCCGACACATCAACCGCAACCACAGTCGCCATAATGTCAGCATCAGACCTTCAAGCCATCAGAGAAGCGTAAGATGACATCAAAACAAGGTTGACGTTTTTAGAGGTTGGCCCCGAGGACCCCGATCCGGACGGGGATCAGGATGAGGACTTGCAGTCCGACGACGTGTTGCCACTCAATCCGTGGCGGTCACTTCACCCTATGACCATGACCAAGGGGCTCGAGGTGCAGTCCACGCAGAGGGTATTCATCTTAGCTCAAGGATTGAAACAACTGCTTCTCACCATACCTACAGGATGGGATCATCACGACGGAGCAACAACATTGTGCCTGCTGTCTCTCTGGTCATCCATGGATCCCATCCAGAGGAAATACACCTTCAACAGGGCAAATCTCCTCTACCTGGCTCTAACCCGAGGATGGGGCCAGGCACTCCAACTGGATCAAGCCACCGGGTACGACTTAATAACTCTCCCCGAGGGCTTCCACTTGCAGCCGACTCCCCGTCAGGCAGCGGTCTAACGTGGACGAGGAGGAAGAGGACGCGGACCACGCGGAGCGGGGAGAAGTCGGGCAGCGGTACCACCAGCACCGGCCCAGTAACATCAGGAGCGCCAGACGACACCCGGGGATCCCCTCTTCCTACCCCGGCGTGCGTCGACAAATCACCCCCACCGGTGAAAAGGAAGAAGAAATCCAAAAAGAAGAGACCTTCGCCATCTTTTCACCAAACACCTAAGGCAACGCGGAAAACAACCCGAAGACCAACTAGGAAGGTTAAGGGGAGCCCAATTAGGAAGTTTCTGCGCCCACCGACTAGGTGGTCTCCTAGTCCGGACGGCTCTGAGTAAGGAAATCTCAGGTCGCGGGAAGTGAGTTTGGACCTTCAATAGTATTCAGTGCATGTTTAATTGATGTATATTGTTATGATCATTGTTTCTTGTACCCCATCTGGGGGAGTGTATGTTACTTTTTTTTATTGTATTTTGTAAAATGGATTAGCAATAAAGCTTCGGCTTTGGGCCAGCTCCTTCGCTCGATGCCGGCAGCGCCCGTGCTGCACCCTGGTACACGCTTCTCGCCTTTGGCTATATAAGTGGAGCTAGGGTGTAGTCAGGTGTCGAGGGAGGGAGCACCCAGCTCTTTTCGGCCCCCTGTTCTTGCTCCACACTGTCTTCTGTTATCCGGTTCAGCACTACATTAAAATGTTCTCTCCGTCTCTTCATCTGTTCTTCTTCGGAGGTAAGTAGAATGCCATCTTTATTCTTAATTGGCTTATTGCCATCAAATTTCTTGTTAGACATTTGTCTTGTGATGGTATAAACAGTTCTTGCATCACCTACTTCCGCTGCATGCTCAGCTTATGTAGCTAGTTTATTGGCAAACGTCCTCTTATCCCTACGAAAACAGTGCTTAACAGATCGATTAATAGCAGAGTATTCCTTGTGGGTTCTCTCTTTGGCATCGCGTGTTTTGGCATCATTCTTTCTGGGTTTAGCCATTCTTCTTTCTTCGATTAAGTTCCAGGTAGCTTGTGAAACCCAGTCAGGTCTTCCTTACTGTTTTTTCCAAGAACCACCTTGCAAGTTGAATTTAACATTTCTCTGGTCTTAATCCATTTTTTGTCAATATCCTCAACCTCTTCCTGCCCCAGCTTACCTAACTCTTCGAACCGGTTACGGAGTTCTATAGAGAACGCTTCTTTGATGGCTGTCTCCTCGAGTCTTCCAATGTTATATTTCACTCTCCCATGCTGCCCTGCTCTCCTTACTGTGGCTAGCTTAATTCTTACAGTCGCTGTAACCAAATGATGGTCGCTACCAACATCAGCTCCTCTTCTGTTCCTTACATCCAGTAGAGAGGTGCGCCAGTTCCTTTTAATAGCAAAATGATCAATCTGATTTTCTGTCTTATGGTCAGGGGAAACCCAGGTTACCTTGTGGCATTCTCTATGAGGTAAAATCGTACCACCAATAACCAGTCTAAACGTACCGCACAAATCAATAAATCGTCTGCATTGTCATTTCAAACACCCATACCTTATCTTCCCACAATTTGTTCCATGCCATGGTTTTCACTTCCAATTTTCGCGTTTAGATCTCCCATGACCATAACGATATCTCTTTTCCGTACGCTTCTTAAAGTTGCATGCAGTTTACTATAAAACCTCTCTTTCTCCTCTTCTTCAGCCATCTCAGTTGGAGCGTAATATTGCACTATAGTAACCGGCCTTGCTCTACATGCAAATCGTGCAGTAATTATCCTTTCAAAAATGGGATGCCACTCTAGCACACTCTTCTTGGCAATACTGCTTAACAGTAAAGCTACCCCCTATGTATGGTTGTCATCATCTCTTCCCGAATACAATAGAGTGCTTCCATTCCTAGTTTTAATTTCTCCTAAACCTGTCCATCATGTCTCGCTTAAGGCCCAGAATTAATTGTCAGTTTGTACCGAACCATTTCTCTTGACGCTTCTTTAAGTTTCCCAGTCTGCCACATGGTCTGAATGTTCCAGAATCCAATTAGAGTGTCCTTTTTTATAGCCTGTCTTCTTTCTAGTCTTCTGTCTTTTTCCTAGTGTCCATCTATCTTTGAGTTTCAAATTCCTTGCCGTCGGAATCTTGGGTGGAAATTTATATGAGTTTATTTTCTGTCTGTATGCAGTCCGTGTCGTTCTTAGTGGATCAATGTTCATTTCTAAGAGGTCCTTTTTTAGTGTCTGCAAACCAGCGTACTTTGGTTTGTCAGGTTCCATTGATTATGAGGAAGATTATTATTATTATTAAGTTGATTTCATTAGAAAGCTATCTATTGCAATGGGTACCATGTATCGACTTCGGAAAATTTCGACATATCTTCGCGTTTCACATCCCCCAGATCCCAAAACCACCGTCAGTTCAAACGTTTATATATATCACTTTCTTGTGTACACGATACCTACCACAATTTTGCATCAATCACTTTGAATTTTTTACATAATATGTATCCCTATAAAATCTCGGTCGATTTCGTTAATGGGCAAAATCAGTCAAAAGGGGTAAAAATGGGGCCTTTTTTCTAAAACGTGAAATATCGCAATAACTCTCTAAATATGTGAAATATCGAAACCATTCAAAGTTCATAGTATGTGTCTGATAAGGGCCAAAATATTTTGCTTGAAAAGTTTTTTGATAGCACCAACAATTAACCAAAGGGGTGGGAAAAAGTGAGTTTTTCGGGAAACATTAATCATATCTCTCTTAACAGGCGCAATATCAAAACAGTACAAAATGGACAAGTTAAAAACTTGAAATGACACGCCTGTTAAATCTCGCGTTTCTGTTTCGTCCCGAATTGAAGAATATCCTCGAAATCCTAGTACCTCATCACAAATATCCTCGGTTCCACAATTTTTGTCATGGAGCTCAATTAGGCCTCAATTTATACGGATACAACGGAATGCACGCATGGGTAGACACTTCTCTGTCGTTTACTGTGCACGTAAATACAAAACTTCCACTACGAATGTCACTTTTTTACTGTCTGCACAACAACATTCTAGTGACTTACACACACACACTTTCCAACCCTTGCGAACATTCGACTAATTTTCATCGTTTCGTCATTCTATCAAACCTCTCGGAAGCTTTCGGAGTAGCTGTCTTCTTGTACACAGCGGGGAATAAAGTGGGTAGAAACGCAGGGGTTTTCGGGTGCCCCGATCTTCTATTACCAACAAAATGTTTGCTGCAAATACTTGAGTTCCGGGATGGTACCCAGGGTGTTCCATCAGGGCTGAAAAGCAAACATTTTATTAGAAAGTGTAAAACCTAAAACGTAATTACTACAAGGAAATTTTATTTTAATATTTATTTATCTAAAAAACAGCCCAGCTCGGGTCTGTTTCAAAAGTTCTCACACTAATATTATTAACAAGACAGTAATAATATTAACTAATATTATTAGTTTTCTGTTTCATAAACTTATGAGCTAATAATATTAGTTGTTAGTTCATGACTCCAAAATATTAGTGAAGCTGTATAATAATATTAGCTAACTGTTTCATACAGGTCCGTCGCGAGGGTGCGCGTGGTCTGGCGCGAAAATGTGCGTGGGGCCTAATAGGCATGAGTTCGCGGGGTGGGGGTAGTAAATGCAAATTTTAGACTGTAAGTGGCTGTGTTGTACGGAGAGTGATGTTTTAAAAGAAATAACAATTTTAGACTAGTTAAAACTCATTTTAATACATTTCTAGTTTCTAAACAAACCTCAACAAATAGGATAAGCATAAAATTGGATACAGGAAGCACCTGATCAGATAAAAGCAACAAGCAATATCAATGGAAACCTGATATAATGAGCTAACACAGGTGATTTTTTGGGCATAAATAATATATTATGGAAAACTAAGCACGTGCTTGATGTACTTTCTTACCCAAATGTACATAATTAATAACTAGCGGACCCGTGCGAGAAATCTCGCATGTTCATAAGCCACACTTTCCCCAATAGGTTTACAATGAGAGACTTATGGAGAAAGGTTATGTTTTTATTTCAACCAAATGATTATAGAACACTATTTACATTTCAGGATAAAGGAAAGACCTCAGAATGTTAATATGACTTGAAACAGGAGTCACAGCGGCCCGGTGGACAGCAATTATGGAGCGTATTTTCCTACAGGAACGGTGTTTGCAAATCGCATACTTCATACATTAAAAAAAAGTATTTTTTTAAAGAAATTATAGATATTTATGAAATTATTGTGCGATAAGTCACTGCTAATGTATATTATCTTTCATTTGGATGCTCATTTGTCACGATCGGTCGCTTGTGAACGCCGCAGGAGGGATCTATACTACTGAAATAATATATATGATATATGATGATACGCAATCACGTTTACATATATCAACATTTCTACGGCTAAGTTATACAGCTTTTCATAAACTTAACTACTAAAAGTGCTAGAAGTCCACATTCACCTATAAATATGACCTGAACGGCCCCTTTGTTCGAAAAATACTGTAACATGGTTTACAAGGCAGACTTTTTTTTTCTAAAAACATAATAATTTCTGTTTTTTGTTAAGAATTCAGAGCTTTTTATTAATGAAAAAGGCGCTTTGTGGGCCTTTGCTAGGGCAAAAGTGCTGATTAAATCGTTCATTTCTAATTCTTTGGGTGTTTCACATTCGATTGACAGAGTTGCCAACCGTTCAGACGCTCCTGCGCCATCGTTGATCGCAAATAGTTTTTGATAAGTTTCAAAATGGAAACACTCCTTTCCCCCGACGCAACCGTTAGAGGAACTGTAAGCATAATTCGATAGGCCGTCGTTAAATTAGGATAGGACTCCTTTATCGGGGCTAAGTACTGTAGTGCACCTAAAGCACTTTTTACAGATGACGGAACAGCGTACCTAAATAATTGTAGCTCCAGAAAAAGATCTTTTGCATCCAAACCTTCAAGCTCCCCGTATTTTAGGAAATTAGAGAGTGTTTGACAATGGTCTTTCAATTGCTTTTCCTCCAAATTGGAAAGTTTGGAAGGATCGAAAAGAAATCCAAAGTATTCCGAAAAAAAAATTACTTCGTTAAATCTATTTTCTACGCAGCTCAGTGCAGTATCTACGACAGACAAAAAGTAATTTACCCAAAATCTAATTTCAGCTTCTTTCTGAAGTTCCTCTTTGTTTTTTCTTCACCTGTTGATCATTTTGCTGATTTATTTCATCAAAGAACCTTTTGCGATTGCCTTGACGGCGAATAGAAAATTTCTTTGCATAGCCCAAATTTTCCATTATTTCTCTAGAGGTGGACATTGCACTGTTAAAGCCAGTGTTGCGATAATTTTGAAAAAATGACTTTAGGCCCCGAAGTTCGGTTAAAGCCGTATCTAACGAAGTCTTCTCAGATTGGAGAGTTTTACTTGTTGAGTTCACAGAAAATAAAATATCGTACCAGATAACGAGGCTTAAAACAAATTCATACGAACTTGTATGAAGCAACAAAGATTGGGCCTCTGACCGGGTAACAGGATCTTTGGTAGTTTCTGCCACTTTTTCTAGAGCTTCGTTTACCTTGCCTAACTGGTACCTGATGGGCTTGACACTGTCAATTCTACATTCCCATCTTGTGCTAGATAAAGATTTTAGTGTGAGGAGGCCAGGACATAGTTCGCACAAAATGTCCCACCTTTCCGTGGAAGCTACAAACAAATCGTAAAGACGCTGAACTATACCAAAAAATGTCATAGCGTCCTTATTACATTTAACCATGTCACCCAAAAGTAAGCTAAGATTATGTGCAGCACATACCATGAACATTGCTCGTATATTAATATTTTTTACTCGCCTCTGCACTCCCTTATACTTGGCCTTCATATTAGCACTGTTGTCATACCCTTGTCCCCTACAGTCCATGATATCAAGATCATTATCCTCCAGTACTCCCTCTAAAACCTCAGCTGACCCCTTTCCCGTAGTGCAGTGTGCCTCCAAAAATTCGATGAACGATTCGACGATCCTTGGAGTTTCTGCCATCATATCAACATAGCGGAGGACCAAGGTCATTTGCTCCTTGTGGCTCACATCGAGCGTACAGTCGAGGATACCGCGTAATATTTGGCGACATGAACAGCATTCAGTAGTTTTTCCTTCGTAGCAACGCCTTAAGAAAAGGAAAAAAAGACAATTATTAACATTTTCGCTAATTCCATTTAAAGAACTAACCTAATGTTTAAATTTAGTTTAACTTAAACTTAACCTAACATCGAAATTATATTGTTTCGTATTTCGGGACCGAGATAATGCACGTGGGTTTCGTCATCACGCACCCGCCGAAGATGTTCCTTCATCGGCCCGTCAAAAATAGCGAGCATTTCCATCAAATTTAGAAAATTCCCATTTTCTCTCTCGAACAGTTTGCGCGAAAAATCTCGAAAGGCAGAATTTGTCTCAGCCAAGTATTGTACTTCTGCGATGATTCTTGTGAGTACATCTTTCCAGTGTTTCTTTTCCGCGTTGATCATATCAGCATGGGCCTGATTTATGGTGGAGTGTTTTTTAATTCTTGCGCTAAGGTCCGTCCATTTGGCGAAAGGCTTGATATGGTCTGCCGATCGCTGGTGTGACTTTAGGCTTCTTCCGTAATGACCCCAGTCGCTATAACCGTCCGTATTACTCAGGTTTGTGACAGTTGCCTGATCACTTCCGCCAAAAAGTCGGCAACAAAAACAAAAAGCAGCGTTTTTTTGTTTTTGAATAAACTAACCAAGTTCTTGTCACTGTTTCGCCATTAACCAACTTGCACTCTAAAAAGTCATGTGAAAAATGGCGGCCGTCCTTATATTTTGGAAATTGATAGTTCTGTGGGAATTTAGGAGGTCCCATTTCTATTAAATATTGTCTAGTACCTGCATCCATTTGATCTGGCCACTGTTCAGGGTCATTTAAGTAGCACCGATCGGGTATCGATGGTTCAGATACCCCTGACGATGCTTCTGGTTCAGCCGGCTAAGGTACCTCGTTGAGGGTGCCAGTACTTGATCCTGAAGGCAGTGTCTCGGTCGCATCCAAAGGCGGTGGCGGGGATGTGAGGGACACTCCAGTATTGGCTGCAATGTCATCTGTAGTACCGGTACCGGACGCTGAGGCTTCCATGGTATCCATATTCGTATCCAACTGAATAATGAACGCTATCTTTTTTTTTTCATTTATGAAAAGAAAATGGCGTGAAGCGCGGGGCCTTTCTGAGCGCGGGGCCTGGCGCGACCGCACCTCTCGCGCTGCCCTCGCGACGGCCCTAGTTTCATAAACAAGGAAGACTATTAACATAGTCTAATATTATTAGCCTTATTTTCACAAGTGTGCTTAGTCTAATAATTTATATTGTTGGTGAGAATATCGTGAACTAAATTTTTATTTAGCCGAATAAGATTGTGTTACGGTAATTTGAGAAATATATTTCAAACTTGTAGACTTATAACTTTTGAGAAGAAACCTCACGTGAAAAAGTTGATAGGCTACACCGGTATTTTTTATAATATTATTGGCACAAATATTAACCTATTCGCGAACTCAATCGAATGAAGGTGGCAGGTCGGTCGCGACAAAATGGTGGACGCAAGGGTGATAGATTTCATGATGTAGGCTACCGTATTGAATGTTGTTGGCAATTCTAGATGGGCTCTCGTTGAAGGACAAGCAATTTTAGATGCCATAATTATGTGCGGGAAAGTCCAAGAAACGGAAGATTTTATGAGACTTGAAGCTTTATGGATACAAATTAGTAATTTGAAAGGGGTAGGCCTACCTCATCAGATTCCTCCACTAAGTTCCATCAGAGCAACATACTGTAGTTCTTTTTAGTGGCTTCGGTGGCGTAGTTGGTAACATGCTGAACTGCTGTGCCCAAGATAGCGTTAAAAACCCTTCAGCATGCCTTCCTTCGGAGGGGAAGTAAAGCGGGCGGTCCCATGTCATAGATTTATGGCATGTAAAAGATCCTTCCACAGACTAAACTTGTGGGAAGCTAAATTGTTAGGTTAGATTTCGTCGGAGCGCTCTATCAACGTTCCAACGTTCACCACTAGGTATCATTGATATCTGGTAGCGAAAGTTGGAACTACTTGAAATTGAACGGAACTTGTAGCTCTCCCTAAGGGTGTCCGCTGGAAGCAGCTACAGACTCAGGCGAGCCGAACATGTCCTCAGACACTCCTGGCACTAAAAGCCATACGATAGATAAATAAATCAGATTCAAAATTAAATTCGGTCACCAGTTGCCGAGAAAAAAATAATTTGATCAGGAATATGTAATATGCGTATAGTCGGTACATTGCTTTACATACTTCAGTAAGTAGATAATTTAAATTTGTAAGACATTGACTAATACTGTTGAATCCGATAAATCAAAGACTGTACAAGTTGGCTAAAAAGATTTTTAAATTTTTAATAAGCACATGATTGAAAACTTAGAAGACCTGAGCTTCACAGATAAATCAAAGACTGTACAAGTTGGCTAAAAAGATTTTTAAATTTTTAATAAGCACATGATTGAAAACTTAGAAGACCTGAGCTTCACAGATTTGAAGAAGCAATGGGGCAATTTAAAGAAAGACAACCACATGTAGGCCTACGATAAAGCGACCCCTAAAAGTAATGTTTGGCACATGGAAAGAACAGCTGTCAAATCGACCTTGCTAAATCACCTAGATTGTAGTGCAGGGGAGAATGTAGGGTACTGGATATTGTAAGAAATTCATTAGTAATTATTAATAATTAATTCTCCTTTGTAAAATGCCAGCCGCATACGATCATAAACCGGTACTTTGAAATCGGATTTACGACACGAAGTAATCGACTCCATTCCGTCTGAAAAGCTTTCTTTTTCTGAAAGGGATACATTGATATCGCAATTGTTGAATTCGAAGAGCTCAGCGGAACTGGGCAATTATATAAGTCATCTTTTAGCCTCAATTATTATGAAAATAACTGAAAAAACGAGAGAAGAGCACACGGATCAACTGAAATCACATGTTACAGCATCTGTTTGTTTATGTTTCTATCACCCTTACGCTAGTTCCAGATAACGGCAGCACCTTCGCTTGAGTTCGCGAATTGTAAAAGGGAGTGTTTTACAGTTGTAGTTCATAATACAGAACTCATTTTATTAGAGGTATTGTAGCCTCCACCAACAGTAGCCTAAATAAAGGATACGATATTTATCAACTAGATTAATAGACGCGACACCGCTATAACCTGCGGCAAGATGGCGTCACAATGAGAGTGTAGTGAAATAGCAGCTAGTGTAAATATTTGATAAAAGTGGTAAAATATTATAACAGAGGTTTAAAATCTATAAAATCACTTTCCTTAGATCAAGTGAAATATGGAATATTGATACTATTTAGAAATTCTTATTGATAATTTAATAAACTTAAACTAAGTTGTGGGAACGTGTATCCAAAGATTCGGTGACTTCTTCAATCACTGTTTGAACCAAGTAGAGCAGTGGGGCGTGTTAGTGTCTCGTCAGGTAAAGTAACCGTTACGGATTTATGTTCGTCGTGCAAAATAAAAGTTAAAAATGCAAATAAAATCATCACAAGATCTCAGGTAAAATTGAGTGAGGAGAAAAGTGAAACCGATTGTCGTAATGTAGGCCTACCGGTACCGTCATGCGAATGTCATAACCCGAGAAATGAACTGTCCTCAAAAGATGAAATTATAATGCTGCTAAAGGAAGATACTACTAAGTTAATGGAAGAGTTGAATAAATTAAAAGGAAACAGAGAGGAAAGCAAGGAATCTTGGTCCAAAGTGGTTGCTGGTAAGTTAAGATTAAATATGCCTAGGCCTATAAATGGAGTACTGGTACATGTAACTGAAATTCCCGTCTCAAATTCATTTGGAGCGCTCGTCGAAGAAAATTATGACTTTCTTCAAGAAGAAAAGAAGAAAGTGATAAAGAGAAAATCCAGGAAGATGGGGATATTTGCGGACAGTCACGGGCGAGATGTAGCAGCAAGCGTATTGGAGAGAAGCGGAGAAATGGAGGTCACTTCGACAGTAAAGCCAGGAGCACCCATTGCAGCGGTCACGAACGAGATGATAAGAGAGTGTGCAACCCTCACTTCAAAGGACTATGCAGTAATCATCGCTGGAGCAAACGACATCTCTAGAAATGAGAGTAAAAAGGTAATCAAGATTTAAAGTGTACATTGCCATCCATGCTTAACACAAATGTCATAATTGTAAACAATCCGCAGAGATACGATTTAATTCCCAAATCATGTGTAAATGTAGAAATAGGGGCTACAAATGGTAAAATTCGTAAAATTTGTAAGAGTTTTCCAAATGTCCAAATTATAGATGTAAGTAAATTAGACAGGAAGTTCCACACTCGTCATGGCCTACACTTAAATAGGTTAGGAAAAGAGTATCTTAGTGATGAAATTTGCAAAATTGTAAATTCAAATGGTAAGAATAGTTCAACAGTAATATCTTTAGAGTGGAAGCAGGGAAACTTGTAGAAGAAGCCAAACGTGAGGTTTGGCATTCAGATCTTTCGATGTCAAATTTAACTGAGTCGAACAATGGTATTTCGGATTTGTCTAGCAACAATAATAATAACAATTATGATGATAATAATAATAATAATAATGTAAATAAATCACCAACACAAGCTTGCAAAAGTAACAAATTTAAACTTTACCACCAGAATGTTCAGTCTATAATAAAATTGATTACATAAATCTAATGCTTAAAAATGAACTTAAAGACATCTCAGCACTATGTATTTCAGAACATTGGCTGAAAGAAGAACAACTCGAATTAATTCAATTCCCAGGGTTTATACAAGCTAGTAAATACTCTAGAACTAATATTAGCCATGGTGGTACTTGTATCTACCTAAGAAATACTTTAGATCATGAACAGTTAACAGCTTATGATTATCTAATTATGGAACAGGATTTTGAATTCTCTGCCGCAAAAATACAGCAGTTTAAGTTAATAATTGTATGCGTATACCGTTCTCCATCAGGAAAGTTTTCTTTGTTTATAGATAACTTAGAATTGTTACTCAATAACATGAGCAAAGTAAATTTCGTTATAATAATTTGTGGGGATGTAAATGTGGATTTCTTAAAATTTGATAGAAATTGTGAATTATTAACACAGTTACTAATTTCCTATGGACTGAAACCTACAGTAAATACCCCAACAAGAATAACAAAATTTAGTAAAACCACTCCTGATCAATTTTTTTAATACAGATAAATATCACCATTCAATAGAAGTCTATTGTCCGGGTTTTAGTGACCAACATGGACAAATACTGAGTTTTGAAGTACCCGAAACAATAATAATGATAATGGAGTAAAATCAAAGTGCAGGTCATTCACTGAAACAAATATTACATATTTCAATGATTTATTAAATAAGGAAACATGGTCAGAAATTTATAAACTAGAAAATGTAAATGATAAATTTCATGCATTTAACAGTACCCTAAAACACTATTTTGAAACAGCATTCCCCTTTAGACAAAGAACTGTTCAATATAACAAAACTAACAATTGGATAACAACAGGGATTATAAATTCATCTCAAAGAAAGAAATGTCTACACAAATTATATAAACAATACCCACAACACCTGAATTCAATTTATACTTCAAAAAATACACTAGCATATTAAATAAGGTAATAAGACTAGCAAAGAGAATTCATAATGATAATTTTATTTCCCAATCATCTAATAAAAACAGGGCTATGTGATCCGTGATAAAGAAAGAAACTGGAAAATCTGCTAAAATACAAAGGAACATTACACTGACCAGAAATAATAAAGTGATAAATAATCCAGAGGAAATAGCAAACACTTTCAATGACTATTTTCTGGAAATTCCACAAAAATTATTAAATAAATCACAGGTAAATAAATACACTAAATTCTAATAATAAAATAATTATATATAGTGATTCTTTATTTATAAATCATGTTACAAGTGAAGAGGTAGGAATAGTTATAAAAGAGCTAAAAAATAAATTTTGTGCTGGCATTGATGGCATCCCAGATGCAATTCTAAATAAATGTGCAGAAAATATAATGAATCCACTTACGCACTTAATAAACAGTTCAATTCTCTCAGGAACTTACCCGGATATTTTGAAGTTATCAAAAGTAATTCCAGTGCACAAAAACGGTTCAAAAGATGAATTAGATAACTATCGTCCTATTACCTTACCAACTGGTATCGCAAAAATTGTGGAAAAAATCATGTACAGGAGACTGATAAGTTTTATAGAAAAAGAATAGAATATTATCAAACTCACAACATGGATTCAGAACGGAAAAATCTACACAGACAGCAATTTATGAATGTATTAATAGTATATTGAAATTAATTGACAATAAGGAACATGTAACTGGCCTATTCTTGGATTTATCGAAAGCATTTGATGTTGTTGACCATAAAATCCTCCTTACAAAACTAAATCAATATGGTATTAGAGGTCTAGCTAATAAACAAGACTTAACAAGGCGTAAACAAATGGTAAGCTTGAGACACAAGGATAATGGAACCAAATTACTTAATGAAACATTGTCCAATGAGGGAATCATTAAATTTGGAGTACCCCAGGGATCGGTTTTGGGCCCACAACTCTTCCTTCTATATATCAACGATATAACACAGAACGTTCATTCACATAAGGAAATTTTGTTTGCGGACGTTACAACACTCGTAATAAAAGGTGAAACTAAACAGGTCATACAGCAGTCTGCTGACTCCGTTACAGGAGAGTTAACCAAATGGTCACAAGATAATCGCCTCATAATCAACTATAAAAAAACAGTATGTCTAAATTTCCACACTATACAGAATAGGAATCCTGCGAAGCCCAATATAACATTAAATGGTCATCAAATAGAAAATAAATCAGAAACAAAGTTTTTAGGACTATGGATACAACATGACTTAAAATGGAATAAACATATACAATATCTGAATACTAAACTGAACTCGATGTGCTTTGTGTTACGTATTTTGGAAACCTGCACTAGCATGCACACATTAAGAAATACTTATTTTGCTTATTTCCATTCATACTTAAGATATGGGGTCTTATTTTGGGGTATGTCGCCAGATGTACTAAGCACGTTTAAGATACAAAAGAGGGCGATTAGAATTATGGCAAATGTAAACACTAGAGAATCATGTAGACCTCTGTTTAAAGATTTAAACATTCTCCCTCTGCCCTGTATATATATCTTTGAAAGTATTATGTTTTGTAAAATGAATTTAATGAATAAGGAGGTTTTTCTTAAAACAAACAATGATGTTCATAGGCATAACACAAGACAAAATCAAAACATTCATATTTCACACACACACAAGCATATATCAAAAAGGAACTTATCACACATGAGTTAAATTATACAATAAACTACCCCAGTATATAACACTTGCCCCAAACATTAAAACCTTTGATAGAATGTTGAAAGCTTATCTGCAGTGTCATTGTTTTTACTCTGTAGTTGAATATCTTAGTGTATAGAAACGATGAAATCTATACTTTTCTATTTTAATTGTAATATCTGGCTGTAAGTTGTTGTATTTATAGAATTAAGTTTTCATATTAAGATAATAGAATAAGGTGTAAATAGTTGTCCAATAAGATTGTATCTCTTAAGATCTGTTATTATAATAAGTTATAAATAGTTATAGCATTAGTATTACTGTACATACCTATTAGTACTTTTATTTTATAGATGTAAATTCTGACGTGTCCTATATCAAAAATGTATTGTATACATGTATTTGATCAAATGGAATTAATAAAACTATCTATCTATCTTAAATTCCTTATAAGTAGGCCTACTTGCGAGTAAAGGCTATGTGCACAGCAGTAGCTCATGAAAAGCTTGCCCAGTTTCCGGACCTCTTGAGTCACAGACCAACATGTAATTTCATCTGGATTCTGTTAAAATGAGTCATATTGATATGATAAATATCGTTTAAATCGATAATCTGGTAGCAAAAATATCATTACCGACCGGGATTCTAACCCGAGACCTAGAGGAAAGATTGTGGTTATGGAATAGGTATGGGGTTATGGAATACCATGATATCTACTCTGACAAGTGCTACTCCCTTAACGTCAACGTTTAAACTAATCCTCTGTGGTACTATTAGACGCCACAAGATGGCAGATTGCCCCTCGTGTTCCGTCAGCAGCGGTAAGCGTCAATGTTCTCCATCAGACGTTGCGAAAACTTCCACCGATGCGTACTCATTGCGCAATTTTAAGGTATGTGTTGTGTTTTCATCTTTTAACTCCAGTCTCGCTTTAAATACCTTAATAAGGCTCTCAAATGATATAACTGAATTTAATATGGAAGATAAGATGTG
The DNA here is from genome assembly GCA_946902985.2 of Meconema thalassinum. Taxonomy (NCBI): domain Eukaryota; kingdom Metazoa; phylum Arthropoda; class Insecta; order Orthoptera; family Tettigoniidae; genus Meconema; species Meconema thalassinum. Next base: position 1,885,235,053 of record OX336388.2, read on the forward strand.
ACGTATAAGAACAAGTAAATCTAACTTTAAATGGGAAGGGGTTATGGACCACTTGAGTTTCAAGTTCACAGGTTCACAGACTAGGTACGCTATCATCACGGCTATTCGGGCCACAAAATTGTTACGTTACAGTATATTATATCATTACGCTACCCGCGTATCTACAGGTTCTCAACGTACCATAAGTGAATAAATCTCACTTCAGTGTCAAATCAGGTTTCATTGCACATCATAGCACTGTACAATAATTACACAGGAGGCAGCAAGCCATGTTGGCATTATGCATTATTGTTATGCATTGTCGAGAAGAAGACCGTTACAAAAGGACAAATGAACATCGAGAATCGATAACATCACATCACATCCTCCCACCTTGATTTGGTGGTGGACAAATTAAAAGGTACAATAATTAAAAATACACAAAATACAGCTAAAATGCAACAAAATTAACAAACATTTTGTACAATACCCAGAGCAATCACATATATATATACATAAAATACAGCAAAATACAACAAAATTAACAAACATTTTGTACAATACCCTGAGCAATCACATATATATACATAAAACACAGCAAAATTTACAAACATTTTGTACATCACATCATCTCAAATTCAATTTTTCAGGCACTTTGATTTGCCTTCCACTCCTGGTGTTCCTCGGTACTCCTTCTCTCGAGGAAGGACCCGATGCTTCGGCAACCCTATCAAGGCATTTTACCTCTTCCACCCATCCAGCAGAGACTTATAAAGGATAAACGCTTTGTATAGGTCTAACTAAGGTAGACGTTGCAGTCTGCAGTCCCACAAGGCGAGTAACATTATCCATACTAGGCAAAATCTCAACAACCCGTCCCAATGGCCAGTCTATGCGTTTAGCAATGTCACTCCCTATTAGGACTGTGTCCCCTAATTTTATTTCACTTTTGTTTCCTTTTACTTGGGACTTCTGGATTAGAAGACCTAAATCTGTTGCGGATATCTGTCCTTATCTTCTGCCGATACTGCAGCCTCTTGTTGAGGGAATTTTCCTCAACGAAATCACAATCTGATACTCTTGCGTTTCGGAGACATCGTGTAAGAACAATGCAGGTGATAAAGGAAGTAGTTCACCATCAGTCTTTGAAATATAGGTTAGTGGTCTTGAATTTACAAGTGATTCTGTGTCGCAGAGAACAGTGCTCATTTCTTCGTAGGAAAGCAGGGCTTTACCCAGAACCTTTCGTAGTATCTGCTTTATAACTCCAATCAACCTTTCCCAAAATCCTCCCCACCAAGGAGCTGCAGAGGGAATAAACTTCCATTCAATTTTCCTAATGCTACTGTAACGAACAATATGACCTCAGTCAACTGATTTGAGCTCATTTGAAGCTCCTATGAAATTTCTACTATTACCCGAGTAAATTATCGCTGGTCTCCCACAGCGAGTAATAAATCGTCTAAGGCCCTGCAGAATGTTTTCTGAAGACAGTGATGATAACAGTTCGAGATGTACTGCCCTATAAACAGCACAAGTAAATAAGGCAATCCAGGCTTTGGCACCACCTTTCAGATAAAGAGGTCCGGCCAGGTCAATGCCAACCACTTCAAATACGGCTGAACCTTTAATTCGGTCTTTTGGCAAAGGTGCTGCGGGGGGGGGGGGGGGGTCAAATTATGTCCTACTTGCCTCAAACATATTACACACCTTGACAACAATTTCCGGACGGTTTTCCTGGCTTTCAAGATCCAGAATCGTTCCTGACACGTTACAACATACAAAAGATAAAATAGAACTTGGAGAGGCCAGCCCACACATTTAAACCCCCAGAGGTTTGCTACCATGGAACCATTGAGAACCCAGTGCCCAGAAATAATACACTGTATAGATTTAACTTACGGCATCTATTCAGCATAAAACACTTACAATCAGCAGATCCAGCAAACTAAACAATGGACTTCCACAAGGATCAGTGCTTGCCCCACTTCTGTTCAATTTATATATTTCAGATATACCCCCCACAATATCCAGGAAATTTGGTTATGCAGATGATTGGGCACTTGCCACTAACGACCTATGCTTCGAGGAGATAGAGGAAACGCTGACAAAAGATCTCGCTGTTTTAGGAAACTACTTCCGAAAATGGAGACTCCAACCAAGCATGAGTAAAACAGAAGTTTCTTGTTTTCATCTGAACAATCGAATGGCTTCAAGGGATCTCAAGATATACTTCGATAACACCCTTCTCCGCCACAATAGACACCCCAAATATCTGGGTGTTACACTAGATAGAACGCTGTCGTTCCAAGAACACTTGAGAAAGAGTGCTGCCAAGATTCAGACACGCAACAACATCATTCGAAAACTGTGTGGTACTACTTGGGGTGCAAGTGCAACTACTTTACGTTGCTCAGCTCTTGGCCTGGTTTACTCTACTGCAGAGTATTGTGCCCCTGTCTGGATAAACAGCCCTCGTGTGAAGAGAATAGATGTTAAATTAAATGACACAATGAGAATTATCACAGGCACGATCAGAACAACTCCTATTCAGTGGCTGCCTGTATTAAGCCATATTCTCCCACCCCACCTCCGCAGATGAAATGCTTTGATGAATGAATACAAGAAGATCCAGATTAATCAAAGACTGCCCATTCATGAGGATATCCACCACCTACATATACATAGACTGAAGTCAAGACATCCACCCATCTGCACGGCGGAGAACCTGGCAATGAGAAATTTCAACCTTACTGAGAAATGGTCTAATGAATGGAGACAATTCGCCCCAGCAGAGTCTTTGGAAATGCCATGCATCTCACAGAAGGTACCTGGCTTTGAACAACCTCGGAAAGTATGGTCCAAGCTAAACCGGATCCGAACTAACCATGGTGTGTGTGCAGATCTGCTATACAAATGGAGGAAAAAATCATCATATTGTTGCGACTGTGGTGCTGAGAGGCAAACTGTGAAGCACATCACCCAAGAATGCCCACTGAGCCGTTTCGACGGAGATAGAAGAGAATTTTTCCTGGGGACGCCACAAGCGATTAACTATGTAAATAGTGTAAATATAGATCTGTAGCTCATGTATACGCCATACGATAAATAAATAATACTTACAATTCAACTACGGTGAAAAGGTACAAGGAAATAATTACAAACAAAAACATGCATTAAAACCTCGTATTCACCAAGACAAAGTGAATGCCAGCCTAGCGCGAGAAATCACGAGTTGAGCTAAATAAATAAATAACCAAGAACTTGCTACTGCACGTGTTCATAAATAAATACAAGGGCACTTTACTTTACCTTGACCAATACCGAGCGAAACACTTTGTAATATTTATATTAATATCACCAAACTATCTTCTTTCATCCCCTACGTTGGGCGACAATTGTAATGTTTATATTAATCTTATTGGTCAAAATCCAACAACAACAACAACAACATGCCCCACAGTTAGGCGATGTTGTAATTTATATAAAAACTTACCCCTGTTGGGTTACCATAATCCTCTTATAATATTTATTACTTCAGGTAGTGGGGCAATATGCTTGCATGAATACCACACTAAGACCAGGACACAAACTTCGATCTTCATACACTATTTATTTATTAATATAAATTATTATGTACATGTAAGCAGGCCTCTCTTATCCATTGCCTGGAAAATACATCAACAATCTGCCAGTCCCTAATCCATAAACAATCTCTTCACAATTCAAATACACAACAACTGGACTCCATTTTGCCTGAAATCCCACACTAGCCAAAAATCAACACCATCTCTATGGTAACCATGCCAGGTCAAGGAATCTTGACCTATCTGCCCAAAACACATATGCAATAGCCAAGGCCACCTGGTCCACCCACTTGGCCACCCACCAGCAAAGAATCTCAAGGTAGGGCACACAAGATCTCTGTGATGGCCTGCCAATATGTGGCCATGGCTGGCAACAAAAAATAAATAAAATACCAAAAAGAGTCTCTGTAACCTACCGTTGTTAGGTTACAGACGCCCCCTTTGAGAGAGAATTTCTAAATGAAGGTTAGAAATTCACTCTCAACCCCCAAAACAAAAACATAAATATAAAAAAAGAAATACAAACAAGCAAACACTAAGACAAAATCACAAACTGAACACGGGTTACAAATATACATCATCTTCTATCGAACAAAATAACAGCATCATATACGCCAATAGTGGCATCGCCAACTTCCATTCAAAGTTCACCAGAATCCAACAACATGACGTTGTCAAGATTGAGAACCTTATCCTCATCGGAACTACTCTCCTGCTCATCCTTCAACCTTTCTGCACGACGCTTGTGTCTTTTCTTCTGTTTCTCCTTCTTCTTTTCTTCATCTACCCTTTGGTCTGTGTCCTCTGATTCAGTATCATCATATTTTCGTTTATTTTTCTTCTTCTTTTCTTCTCGTTCTCGTAATTCAGCCTCTCTATGGGCCTTCTTCTCAGTTTTAGCTTCCAACTTAACTCTTTTCTTGGCACCAACTTTATCAGAAATGTCAATACCTTTGGACTCAATGTCATGGTCGTCATCATCATCAGCATCTGCATCATCATCATCAAGTCTTTCCCTTTCTACTACTTCTTCTTCTTCTGGTCTGTCTCCTTCCGCATCGTCTCCTTCTGCAGGTGCTTCTCCTGCTTCAATCATGGCTGCCTCTTTCTTCTGTTCCAGGTTCTTCTGCTTCTTCCTTCCCTTCTTGTGTTCCATGCTGCCCTCTGACGGCAGGGGGACCTGGTCCGCAATCTCCACCTCCACCTTCTGTTCTTCTTGCTGCTGCTTGGTCTTGTTGCGCCGTATCCTTGTGCCGGGTCGAGGAAACTTGCAGTCGTCCACTGCAGGCAGTTCCATGCCTTGGGTCATGCAAACCTGTAGCCTGAGCACGCGCACGGTCTGTCTTCTGCTTGTGCGTCAGCCACTTGCCTTTCGCCTTCATTCTCTCCTTTCCCTTCTTTTTCTTCATCTGCCTTATCATGCGTAGCAATTCCTTTCTTCTCATCTTTTCTTTTCTCTTTGCCTTAATCCCTTTTATCTTCTCATTTTTCTTCTTCTGATCCTTCAGTCTCTTATTTCGATCTGCCTGACACCTCTTCCTCTTTTACCCCTTCTCTTTGCCTTCCATCTGGTCCATTTCTTCCTCCAACTTGTTCTCCTGCGTATCCTCATCTTTCTCCTCCTACGCTTATTCACGTTATATTCTATTTCATCTTTCTTCTTGTTTTCTGTTTTATTCCCCTCCTCCATTTGAAATACTCTTCTGTTACGTCGGTGGCGACCTCTGTGTCTACCCCCGCAATTGCTCTCTCTTCTTCGCCTGCTATGGTCTCTCCAATATACAACTCTACAACCTCGCCTTATCTCTTCCACTTCTTCAATTACTTCTGTACGCCCCCTAGCAACACGTACTTCACTTTTCTTCTCCTCTTTCTCCTCCTTCACAGACACACTCACAAATTCCACCATTTCAAATTTCTCTTCAACAACACATATGATCTCCACTCTCTGTTCTTCCAGCTTAACTTGTTGAGCATCCAACTCGTCTACTACAGGGTGGCTCTGTTCGTGAACAGCAATCTGACCACCTAGGTTAGTCTCCATATTAGTGGCTTCTACACTGACTTCACTGACCTGGATAGTAACATGGTTGTCTGGGATAATCTCTGACAAATGCTCCGAGACCTCAAGCTTCTCCGAAAAATGCTCCGAGACCTCATCAAGTTTCTCCGACAAATGATCACTGACCTTACCGAAAGCCTCACCAAACTTCCTTGACATTCTTTCTTCCTTCCCTTCATACTTTTAATAGCGGAGCAAAAGCGTCTTCAGCATGGGCATCATTGAAACTTCCATGTTTCTACCACCTTCGACCATCCCCACTCCTGTCTTTGTGTGATTCATTTTCTTGCACAAACGTTGGGCGCCATTTTAATATTAATATTAATCTCACCAAACTATCTTCTTTCATCCCCTACGTTGGGCGACAATTGTAATGTTTATATTAATCTTCTTGGTCAAAATCCAACAACAACAACAACAACAACATTCCCCACAGTTGGGCGATGTTGTAATTTATATAAAAACTTACCCCTGTTGGGTTACCATAATCCTCTTATAATATTTATTACTTCAGGTAGTGGGGCAATATGCTTGAATGAATACCACACTAAGACCAGGACACAAACTTCGATCTTCATACACTATTTATTTATTAATATAAATTATTATGTACATGTAAGCAGGCCTCTCTTATCCATTGCCTGGAAAATACATCAACAATCTGCCAGTCCCTAATCCATAAACAATCTCTTCACAATTCAAATACACAACAACTGGACTCCATTTTGCCTGAAATCCCACACTAGCCAAAAATCAACACCATCTCTATAGTAACCATGCCTGGTCACGGAATCTTGACCTATCTGCCCAAAACACATATGCAATAGCCAAGGCCACGTGGTCCACCCACTTGGCCACCCACCAGCAAAGAATCTCAAGGTAGGGCACACAAGATCTCTGTGGTGGCCTGCCAATATGTGGCCATGGCTGGCAACAAAAAAATAAATAAAATACCAAAAAGAGTCTCTGTAACCTACCATTGTTAGGTTACAACTTACACGCTCCACATTCTCAAATATTCGAAGCATGCCTAACATTTCCATGACGACTAATCGGAGATTCCATTAAGTAGAATGACTACATATTAAATTCAATAACTAAGGAACTCCAATTCAGATGATCACAAATTCTTCCAGACAAACCACGTTATTCTCGGTCACAACCCATCTTTCCATTTCAGTACACACGAAGTTGATGTACTACTGAATTGCCTTTTACACCCAAAGATATATTAATATTTCAAAACTATTCCAAAACGGATTTAGATGATTAGGCCATATTCCTGAAGTAAGTTTGGAAGTACCGAATAGCACCAGGCTATTGGTATTCCGACGAGCTACCCTGCCGTTACATTACACGTCTTGTCTCTGTGAAGATCCAACTCCAATTCTTTTTAATACAATTAATAATCAGCGACCTTCATTTTCATGCAACATAATCGACTTCTCAAAACAGCAAGTTCCAGTCCACGAGGAGACTAGTATACAAGTTACTACCAGGCGGCGCTCATATCTGTCTGCCTAAAGACTGAGACTGTTCCCAGTTGACATCTAGCGGCGAGCCAGGAACTATTACATCAAAGATCGCAGATTAAATGTACTTCTTACAAGACACAAACCAGGGTACTTACTGTTGAAGCAAATTAGAATTGATTCAGTTCCCTCAAAATATTAAGCAGTGTCATTCATAATTAATCGATACACTGCAGGATGAGAGGAAGGCCGAATGACCAGTGGACAAAAATACTTCTTATCTTGCCTGTTGACTAGTTTTGTCCTCAACCTAAGAATGCCTTCTTAATGCTTGAATACCTTTAGGCTATTTAAACATCTGCCATTCTCTGAAATGAATGTTTCCTCTTGTAAAAGTCTCATTACTAATTTTTCGGCCAAGGAAATTTCTCTGTGGATTACGCCAATAAAAACACCGCGACATAGCTAGCCATGATATATTTGTTGCCTATACAAAGAGGAGAGAAAAAGATAAAAACACTCGAGGAGCAAAGAGAAGCATATACAAAGAACTCGCTACATCAGTTCTCCACACCCTCCCCACTTTGGTCGACTTCCAACGGAACGACCAGTTGAACAGGTCGGCTGACACTAGTCCCGTCTGTCTTCCGGAGGATGAGTGTTCGCACCTTCCCATCTCTGCCAGGTTTAGTCTCTGTGATCAACGCTCTCTGCCACACGTGCCTCGGCCGTACGTCTTCTTGCAATAAACTATGTCTCCCACTCGCCACTCTGTTGGTCGTTTCATAGGACGCTGGACCTCGTGGTAGCTTCATAATTGTAGAAATAATTGGGAAATATTAACCGATATGCGACGCGGCTCAATCCTGTAAGCCAAGATGATAAATTCTAGAAGATATTCCTTCTTCCACCTCCCTAGGAAATCGTCTTGCATCTTTTGCCCATGTCGGACTTCTTTTCTCATGCTTATCTAAATGCTAGGTTCTGGTCCGGTAGGCAAAGCTGTCAAGCGTTCACCATTGAAGAAATGACTTAGAGTCAGTACGTCTGAACCATCTTGTGATGAGTCTTGAGTTAATCGTTGACTCCACTTCTACTAATAGCGTTGTCAGAATTTCATGGTCAATCAGGGACTTGCCCAAAACCTTCCTGAGACATCTCTTCGTTGTTCCAACCATTCTCTCCCACCACCCTCCCCGCCAAGCGGCGCGTGGTAGAATAAACTTCCAGGTGATGGAATGATGTAGAAGGTGGTGGTTTGTCAATGGGGGACACAAGATTTGACACAGCTCCGATAACTCCTTATTTGCTGCCATAAAAGTCCTTGCGTTATCGGAATACACTGTGGGAGGAAATCCTCATCTGCCGGAGGTGCGCCTAAAGGCCATGAGAAATGTATTTGTGCTCATGTCTGTCACAAGCTCAAGGTGTAGTGCTCTTGTGGTTGCGCAAGTGAATAACACTGTGTATGACTTCTGAACCTGACCCACCTTCACGTAAAGTGAACCTGCGAAGTCCACACCGGCTTAGTAATTTGCACATGATCTGATGGCAAGGGAGCCTCTACTTCACCTCCACTATGATTCCTTGCTATCTTGCATGGCAGACACGTGTTGAGGACTTTCTTGATCGTTTGCCGAGCATTCGAAATTCAATACTCTGCACGCAGTTCAGATAGAATAATTCTTACTCCTAGGTGGTGTAACCGGATGTGCGTCTGTCGTAGAAGTAACTTCGTAAAAGGGTGATTACCATCAAGAAGGAGTGGGTGCTTCTGTCCAAGGTCAGCTCATTAAATTGGAGGCGTCCACCTATCCATATTAGGTCGTCTTTTAGGAAGGGATTGTAACGTGCTATCTTTGATTTCGTGTAAAAGTCAGTTTTCTTCTTGAGGGCGTCGTATTCTGTAGGAAAACTATCCCTCTGAGCTACGCTGATCCAACGAAGACGTGCTGCTGCCAGTTCATGAACTGTCAGATCCCCCTTGAATTTTTCATTGTATCTCAGATTATTTATGAAGCGTAGAATCCATGCCATTATGTGCAGAATCTTCCAATATGAGCTGAATTTCGCTGCATCTATAGGAGGTTCCCACGTGTTGACAGTCAAGACTTGCTGGGGTGCCTTTCGAGCTTCTGGAAGTGAGACATTGGAGGCGGTGTTGTCAGACCAAGTATCCGGATGATCACATAGCCAAGTAGGTCCATGCCACCACACTGCAGAAGACTGAAGTTCTGTAGTGAGCCGTCCACGCGATATGAGGTCTGCTGGATTTTCCGTACCAGGGCAATGTCTCCATTGAGCCGGAGTAGAGCTCTCATGAATTTCTGTCACTCGGTTAGAAATGAAGGTTCTCCAGCGATTAGGATCACTGCGTATCCAACCTAGAGCTACCATTGAGTCACTCCATAGGGTTGTTCTTGCAATGTCATGTCCCGTAGAGTGGCAGAAATATTTGAGAAGGCGCGTACCAGTTAGGGCGGCCAACAATTCAAGTCGTGGAGAGTTACCCTTTTGATAGGAGCAAGCCTACCTTTGCTGCAAACAAGTTGAACCGAGGCGTTGGATTCAACCACGGTTCTAACATACAGGTTAGTTCCATAAGCTATTTCTGATGCGTCGCAGAATACGTGGACTTGCGAAGTCTCTGGAGTCCAGCTTACGAATCCTATCCACTTAGGAATTCTTATCGTGTATAATTGCTTGAGGTTTGAGATCCAATTTTGCCACTTTAGGACGATATCTTGTGGTAAAATCTCATCCCACTGGATGCCCCTGCACCAGATGTCTTGAAAAGTCATTTTTCCTACGATTGACACGGGTGACAGCATGCCAATAGGGTCGTAGAATTTCGCAACTCTTCGGAGTATCCGTCGTTTGGTGGCGGGGTTCGTGATATCCACGATGTCGCGATGATCGAACTGAAATTCGTCTACTTCTGAATTCCAGATGACACCGAGGATACTAGTGATCTGTTTGATCTCACGACCTTCAGATTTCCATATATTCTTCAGTGATTCACAGTTAGTTGCCCACTTTGCCAGTGGTAGACGTATCTGTTTCAGTAAGCTCGTCAGTTCGTAATATGTCGTTATGGCCTTACTTTCCTCTTCACAGCTGTAGGCGAAGTCGTCCTTGAACACACTCTTCTTTAAGATTCTCGCAGCTGTTAAATACCTGTCAGTGAATCTTCTAGTCAGTTCATGGAGGGTAGCTGATATGAGAAAAGGGCTGCAGGTAAGGCCAAATGAATCTGTAGGTCTTGATGTACTTTGTGGTCTGTAAGCGTCCATCATCATCCTCCTCTACTCGGAACCAGAAAAATCTCGTTAGGTCCCTATCTTTCTCGTCTAAATAGAGTTGCAGGAACGCTTGAGTCCCATCTGCGATTAACGCCTGCTGGTTCATCTGAAATCGAAGTAACATCCATAATACTTCTGATAATAGGTTACGTCCTGGTTGTAAGGCGTCGTTAAGGGATGGTGAGTTCTTCTCATGGGACGAAGCATCGAAGACGATTCTCCATTTTAGCACATTCTGTCTTTCTTTCTTTCTTTCTTTCTTTCTTTCTTTCTTTCTTTCTTGACTGCATAAGGAGGCAGATAAAATACGGCATTAGTCGACTCCTCAAGAGGTATTGTTTCGACGTGTCCATTCTTAATATAGTTCATCATTACAGAATGGTACATATCGCGAAATTCATGATTTCCCTCAAATTTCTGCTGTAAGGAACTGAAGCGGTTTTCTGCGTTGATACGATTTGAGAGTAAAACAACACCCTCTCTTCTGGGTAGACACACCACTCTTCGACCACTTTCCATTCGGAATGAGTCGTGAAATTCATTCATTATTGCAGTGTCCTTGACAGTTAAAGTTCGTTTCTGATGATCTCGAATCCCAAGCGACTCTAAGTCCCAAAATCGTCGCATTTCATCGTTCAGAGGCGACAATTCATCAATGTCGTGGATGTGATTTACAGAAACATGATTGACTGATATGCCAGATTTGTTCCCAGTGAGTATCGAACCCAACTTTGAAGGGATAAGTACCTGCGTGTCTGAGAGTCGAATCAGTAGACCATCTTCAACTATTTTACAATATTGATCACCACCTATCAATATCTCCATCGGTAGATCAATTCCGTCGTCGGTAGGTTCTGCTACCTGGAATTTTCGCAATCGCAACAACGATTGAACGTCGGATGTTGGTGTGGGATGTGGCAAGTACTTGTTGGTACTTCCTAAGGCTGGTATTGGTATAGTGATTGTTCCATTACTAATTTTGAACTGAATTAGTCTACGAGTTCTGACCCTGGAGTGATGCGATTCAAATCCTGATACAACTAAATCTCTTTGTCCAATAACCTTCAGCTTAAGCTGTTTCACGAGATCTGCACTAACAATGCTTGATTGGCTACCGGCATCTAGTATGCAACGCGTCAGTTTACTCTCACCAGTGGGAAAGATAATGGTAGCGCGGGCAGTTTGAAGATGGGTGAATCCTCGTGTCCCTACGTCGATCTTGCCCACTGTTAGAGGTTCCTCTCGTCCGTTGCAGATTGTAATATGGTGAAACTGCTTGCATTTAGTACAGGATACCCTACTCTTCTTGGAACAATCTTTAGTAAAGCGTCCTGTGTTAAGACACAGGAAGCATCGATTGGTGGCCTTAAGCTTTTCAATGCGTTCTTTCGTAGTAAGCACCTTCGAGCAATCCTGAGCCCAATGACCGCGTGATTCGCAGAACACACAGAATTCCGATGATGATTTCCACTTTCGTTTACTTGATCCACGTGATTTCGTGCTTACTTGGAAGCTAGCAGCAGTAGATGCGTGTGTCAGACTGAAACCTTTTATTTTTATTTTATTTTATGCGTGATCATGGCGCTCTCTACCTCGTAATTCAGAAATTTCATAAGCATCGTAATGTAACCTTCCGATAATTTTTTCCTTTCTGGTATGCATAATCCATCGAAGGACGATATCATCGGAAAAGGCTCGTGAAAGTTTCGGAGATAACATGCGTCCATGGTAGTCAACATCCTCCCCTAACACTCGTAAGGCCTGGATACGGCGGTTACACTCTATGAACAAAGCATTCAAGGCTTCCGGGGAAGGATCAACAATAGGCTTTAATGCTTTAAGATAATCGAGATGTGCCTGGATAATACGGTCTTTATCACCGTAACGTGAAATTTAGATTCGCTTCATGAATGAATGAATGAGTGAATCATATGCGTCAGCAGTTACAGGTATGCCCTCAACCACGTTCTTTGGTTCTTCCTCCAAATAACCGCGAAGAAAGACATGCTTATCGATGACTGCGACGGAGGAATTATTAACTATGGATGATTGAAATTGCTCCCAAAACCTTGACCATTTTTCGACATCACCATCAAACGGCTCTAACCTCAAGGCGGGAAGCTTTATAGCGTGTATCAAGGGTGATATCGCGAGGTTTGAACTGGTGGACGTACGCAAATTGCTCTTTGGGGACTAAAGATGATGTTATATCTGTCGATCAATTTCTATTCACGGAGTAGGGAACGTCTTGGATAAGAGTACCAACGCTAGCTCGAATAGATCGTGCACTAGTGTACTGTTACTCGCGCTTGAGTTGTTTTCAGTCGATATTCACTTTATCACGGATTATGCGTGATGTCTTCAGAATTGCTTGCTTCGTTATGTCCACGTACTCTTCGCACTTCTGGACATCAGCTTCGTAGTCAGTATCCGATAAGAGATCGTGAATTTCTTCATCGATAGAAATTAACTGATTTAATACATCTTCCAGCCTCAGTTTGTCATATTCATAGTCTGTGGTCGGGTCCGACACCCCGTCATTAATTGCGGAACTGAATCTTGTTATATTAGATCTCACGGTCTTGCGTTTCCTTCTGAGATTGCCTAACTTCTTTTCCGTGTTAGCATCTGTCATACTGAATGATGCAATGGGTGATATTTGTAATTAATCTTGAGAATCAATAACAGCGGAAACGTACGCAAATTGCTCTTTGGGGACTAAAGATGATGTTATATCTGTCGATCAATTTCTATTCACGGAGTAGGGAACGTCTTGGATAAGAGTACCAACGCTAGCTCGAATAGATCGTGCACTAGTGTACTGTTACTCGCGCTTGAGTTGTTTTCAGTCGATATTCATAGATGGCGCATGTGTTGCTCGTCAAAGATTAGTTCGTCTTGGTGGCCACAGGAATGGCAAGCGTTTTCTTACGTATAATCTTATTGTATATCTCTGGTATACAGACATGCGGCTTATGTATCACAATGAAAATATACTATAATCATTAATTCCGTGAATCTCAAGGCACATTCTACAGTAATTGTATTATTTCTTAGTAATTTCGTGTGACTTAACTGGCTGGTAGTGATGAGTAAGTCCAGCACGCTGGTGTGCTGGACGTCCCGTCTAAATGTCCGTATTTTCTACGATCGTGAACACTCCATAACTCGTTATTCCTTAGCTCACAGTTTGTTAACACTATTGCACTTTTCGGTCGTGAAGATTATCTTAATATTTCGTCATAATACTATTTCCCGGGTGGTTTCGCAACCATAAAAGGTGGATTACGCCAACACAGTATAGATATCAATACAGTAAGGACACATCAGGCCTTTACCATGTAATTTTTTCGTCATGGTTTTGAATCGGCCGGTTCCGGAAGCACTACACGCACGCACGCATGGCGGCGATGGTTCACCATGTATCCGCGAGAGAGCAGTCTACCCGTATTCATTGAGTGCGGCCTGTCGATTTTGTCTGTAGAAAACATTGTTTGTAATTATTAAAATCAACTCAGAAATATAATTTTGCATTTTAACCAATGGCAGAAATGTGGGAAACCAACATCTGTGCGGTAATTTTTTGTGCAGTTCTTGTGACACTGGACATAACAGCATTCCGGTTTCCTCGTGCATTGGAGCGGTAAATACAAATATCACAAGTTTCATCTAATAATTCTGGTTTTAATACCCATGGGATGTCAGTCCCTCAAACACTTATCCATTAATTCACAAATTCCTCATTCCTAATCCAGATATAATGACTGGATCAGGAGGATTTACTGGCATAAGTGGCAAATCTACACGTCAATATATAGGGTATGTAGCCTTTATTTCTCAAAGGAAGTGTTTTAAACCACAAGTAGGGCAGTGCTAGGCTGAGATTAGGTAATATGCCCAACAAACAAAGTTAGTTGATGTGTTTTATTAAATGTAATTTGTTAAGCTGCAGCCCTTTACAGTGAATTAAGTGCTTTAATTACAAGCTACAATGCAAATCAGATTTAACATTCGCTCCCTCACCTATGGGACTTTGTGCTATTCCTGAAGAGTTCTGGAGAAGTTTGGATTGTCGTGTACCCAAAGCTACAATCCCATGATTGTTGAAAATGACTGAAGGTACTCCAGTCCCTCAGAATTGTAAATAGTGTTGCTTTCAGAGACAAACTATTGAGGTTAGCAACCCCCTCACTACGCTCGGCATGGCATTAAGGCTGTGTGACTTTAAAACCAGGGCTGTTAACCTTGATGTTCCTACCTCATAGACATATCACAATGCCCTTAATTTTATTTAATTCTGTGAGACCACTAAAAGTTTGCCCACCCATGTAAATGATAAGCCCACCGAATTACTTATCAAGTGATACCTCCCTCTCATTCCACACACCCCCAAGTACACGGGGATATATGACCACGATGTCTCAGCCCTTAAAATAAGCAACAACAACTGTATCTTCGTTACACACTAATCAAATTCCTGGATACTTCTATACTTTCAGCAACGATCCTAGGGATGATTTTTCTTCACTATGTCACATGCAGAACATGGTGCCACTAAAGCAATACCGTTTTTTGTTATTTGAAAATGAATACATAATAATCATACAAGAGTGGAGCCTTGCATAAGTGAGGAGATGTAACACCAAACTCTGGGTGTCAACAAGCCGTACACTATCACTCTGGAATTGAGAAATTGGGTGGGCATATTGTGTGATAGCCTGTGTTACTGTGGTGGCTGTGTGTGTATTTGTAAATTGGGGATAGGATTGGGAAGGAGGTGGCTGTGTCCTTAAGTTAACAAACATCCCAGCATTTGCCTTGAGTAGGGAAACCACTTCCAGGATGGCCGAGGTGGGAATCGAACCCTCCTCTTCTCAGTTTTGCCTCACGAGGCTGACTGTACCCCATTCCAGCCCTAAGGCCAGAATCAAAATTTCTTGGCAAAGCCGGGAGTCAAACCCACACCTACGGGGGTGACAGCCAAGAAAGCTATCTGCTGCACCACGAGGTGGTCTCGCGAAAATGTAATGTATTGGTAATAAATATAGGCTATATAAATCTACATGAAAATAGCCTACTGCCTATCCAAACATTTTCATAAATTTGAGTTTCATATACCATTTTAAAGCTCAATGGTTTTAAAATTTACAGTTATCTGAAGTCATAGCAACAGATTTCAATGTTTACATTAAGCCACATTGTTCAAACCTGTTCAGGGATGTCGGAAATTCCTCAGATAATGTCAAGCTGCACCTCACATCCTATTCTATTGTTGGGCAAGGACTTGATTCTCATCATTGCAGAAATAATCTGTTTAATACTAGCTGTAAACATGGCCAAGGTTTCATGTGATACAAGCTAAAGGTGTAGAATTTGGTATAAATGTTTATCACAAGTATCCAGTACCACTACCTCTATGTCAATGTTACACAGGCTTTGTGCTTGCTACACTTGTCATAGTATGTGGTACGGTATAAATTTCAGAATGTGCATCAATTTTAATGTCTACCCTTGATTATTCATATTTATGTGGGGGTCAGGAATCGTTTGGATTGTGCAGTGATGCTAGGAGACGTTGTCTTCTTTCTTTTCAAGGATGTGTGAAGGACTGAGTGGTGTGTCTTTATAATGACATACTACAATTGTAATGGCTGATGCACATTATTTATTCATTTAAGGGTTGATTAGGCAGAAAGATTTACAGAAGATTACAATTCAAGAAATATTATACTCATCAGAGTTAATTAGAGATGAAACTGGGCAAGGTACTGGAAAAGCCTGTGACCTATTAAAAGGAAAGGTCCCAGCAGATTTCCCCTACATTGTTCAACCAGCCACATCTGGTTACGACCACTATATTCTTCCTGAAGTAACTCCACAGAGAGAATGAAAAGTGTCAAAGACAAACTTCTGCTTGCAATCGCACATTTTTTTCTGCATTACAGTATTACTTACTTGTTTACATGGTTTATGTAGAAACAACTCGTATCTGGCCATGAAAGCCTAAACATTCCAACTCAAACAGGCATATTTTTCTACAAATGTTTGGGCATTCTGATATATTTTCATGGAAACATTTGACTTTTTTTTTAAGAAACATTATTTTTTCCTGTTTTCAATTTTCAGAGGTGAAGCTCACCAATTTTGTGACTATATCCTGACGTGGCTTGGCCTAGAAGCCTACAGTATATAAAATATGGTAGCGAGTGTTTAATCATAAAGAGGTTTTCTCAATAGTGATTTTTAATGCCCTGGCATTGTCATTGAGGAGCAAATTTAACTTCCTGAGTACTGTAACATTTATGTTGGTCTAACACGAAATAAATTTAATAATACTATACCTGCAAGGTTTTAGCTACCTACTAAGAAAAGTAATGTGCAATTTTTGAGTGGAGCTACCTAGGCAAATCTTTACACCAAAAACCAACATATTGTTTATCGCTACCTTTTAGTCGAGAAACTAGAATTCATGTCAGATAACCTGCAGCTTCTGTGACTGATAACTATATTTTTGTCTTGTTGTCAACAAATGTGATAGACAGGTCTGAAGCAGTTCATTATTTCAGTATTTCAAAAACTGACTCTCTCTATCAGAAATCAAATCAGTGATCTGAGATCATGGAGATATCAGGAATGTTTGTTTATTGCATTACAACAAAGGATTTGGAAGTAATCTCATAAAGCAATAACTTCTAAATCAAAATAACTTACAATTTTATTGTTGGACAGCCAAAGGACTTAACATAATCCTCCATGGTTTTAGACAGGTGCAACGATCCATTAGTTCTGGGTTATCCCATCCCGTTAGAAAATGGAAGGATTGGGGTTTAAGACCTAAGGATGTTGTACAAAATTAACTGCAAATCACATCACCATACTGAAGACCTGGTTTGTGACATCATGTCCCTTCACCTGTCTTTTCAAGTTAGCTTCCTTGTTTCTCATCTCAAAATGCTGAGATGGTGGCTTTCCCATAGACCACAGTTACTTTCCCATTCCTTTTTTAGCCTCTTCTACTTTCCATCTACGTTGAGGCTGCATGGATGATCCTTTTCTCTAGAACGAAAGGGCTCCATGACACTGTCAATTAGGATGAAAAAGACTTTGGGAGTGAAGTAAGGGGATAAAAGAAATATTCATATCCAAGAAATAAAAATAGCCAAACATATAAGCCCATTGTTTCCACAGCTACTGCCATGGTCTAGAAGTAAGCATAGCTGCCTTCTAACTGGTTGGCCCAGTTTTGAATCCCGGTTTTGCCAAGGAGAATTTAAATGTTGGCCTGTAGTCATGCGTACTTGGATGTGTGTATCATTTGTCTCATAAACTGCCTTATTGTGATGGCTGTATTAGTGTGTGCATTTATAATTTTAGGTGAGGATAGGGAAGGAGACGACTATGGCCTTACGTTAGGGGTAGCCTACCGTCTCGGCATTTACCTGCAGTAGAAGTGGGAAACCAAGGAAAACCACTTACAAGTAGGCCGAGATGGGAATCAAAATCACCTCTTCTCAGTTTTGCCTCACAAAGCTGAGTGTACCCCGTTCCAGCCCTCAGACCAGAATGCTAGTTGCTACACCACGAGGTGATCTAAGTGAAAAGGGATGGATTCTAATCCACCTCTTGGTCCTAATAGAAGTGAATTTCTATGGTTTCTAATTCCCCTTCCCCCCTCCCAGAATGCTCCATGCACCAAACATTCCATCTTCAAATTATTTTGCATGCCCAATTAAATGGAGTAATATAGCTCGGGTGGTGTTGGGGTAGCGCGCCTGCCTCGCACCAGGAGACCTCGGGTTCGATTCCAGGCTCCGTCAGGGATTTCAGAAACCGGCGTGAGGGCTGGAACTGGGTGTACACAGCCTCGCAAGGACAATTGAATAGCTGTCTGACAATGAGGGGCAGCGCCACGCTCATGGAGACCAAGATTAACGGCTGAGGGGACCCGAGGCGCTCACCACGCGTCACCACATAATCTGCAGGCCAAATGGCTGGGTGGCGATCGCTTGGTAGGCTTAGGCCCTTCATGGACTGTAGTGCCACGGGGTTTGTTTGTTTCGTTTTAATGGTAATTTGGGGACTACGGTTTCAATAGTCTTCTTAGAATGTACAGTATATGGGTGTTAACTTTAAAAATACCCGCACGAGTCTGTCTGGAGGACTCACACATTATTACTATTACGTAAACATATCTTGCATAAGAAGCATGGCCCTACTAATAATATAGTTCATCGTATCTTGGTGAGAAAAATACTGTACCTGTATGTGCATTTGCTCAAAGAACTTTTTCTTTTCTGAATGTTTATTCCATATATATTATTTTTGTTTGTTTTATTAATATTAGGCATCCACCTATAAATTTTAACTCAACTAAAATTTGTATTATTTTGTGTTAAGAGGGACAGATGACCTTGCTGTTCCGCCCCTTAAACAACAATAACTTATCCATACTATGTGTGAAGTTACTGGGCAATTCTGAGAATATTTACAGAGGATCCAGATTGCAGTCATGGACCACCTCACTTGTGGCGTAGTGACTAGCATTCTTGGCTGTTGCCCTAGAGGTCTGGGTTTGATTCCCGGCTCTGCCAAGAAATGTAATTCTGGTCTGAGGGCTGCAACAGGGCAAACTCAGCCTCGTGAGGCACAACTGAGAAGAGGAGGGTTTGATTCCCACCTCAGCCATCTTGGAAGTGGTCTTCCGAGATTTCCCACTTCTACTGCAGGCAAATGCTGTGATGGTTCCTAAGTTAAAGCCAGTGCCGCCTCCTTACCAATCCTCACCGGAATTGCAAATACACATACTAAGACAGGCATCACAATAACACAGGTTATCAGTCAAAATTCCACACTCGCCCAAGTACACAGGGCTAAATGACCACGATGTCCCGGCCCCTGAAATGAAACAACAGATTGCAGTCGATGTACAGAAGTTGTCTAACATGGTGGCCAGATTGCTCCTTATTGCCTCTTGGTCTATTGGTATGGCTGTAACATCCGGTGCATTATCATACCATAGTCAAACTGTTCCTCTATTGGAGCACGAAGATTGGGATTCTCTGCCGTCACTGTCTCATGAAGCCATAGCCAGGTGGCTATGTTAATGCTTGTTGTTTCATGTAGGAGGTTGTACATCATGGTCGTCAGCCCTGTGTACTTGGGAGTGAGAAGAAACCCATACAACAGGAGCAATCGAGTGTGGCAACGGGTGGGTGAGAGATTTCACAAGCTCTTCATCCAGGAACGCCTCCAACAGCAAGGAAATTCAGTCATGTTTTGTGGTGGGAACATGTTTGGTCGACGTACGCCTCTAATTCCTATCCTCGGTAACATGACCGGTCTGGTATACAGAGACCACATCCTCAAACCTGTCGTTACAGGATTCGCTGCCACAATGGGCGAGGGCTTTACACTAGTGGACGATAATGCCCATCGAGCTAGGGTGGTCAATAAGTTCCTTCAGATGGAAGGCATACGGAGAATGGAGTGGCCTGCATATTCTGCGGACATGAACAGTATCGAACATGCATGGGAAAAGATTAAGAGTGCAGTTTCGCACTGTCCCAATCCTCTAACTAACAAACAAACAAACATTCAGCAACTGATTGAAGCTGCTTTCCAAGAGTGGGATAATCTGCCCCAAACCAGGTTGGTTCGTTGGTTCTCAGTACGGTATGCCTCTGTCAGCAAGCATGCCTTAGGGCTCGTGGTGGCCATACATGGTATTGATATGCCCCACCATGAAAAAGATTGCCACTTTTGTTATGCTTTTGCACAGCATATTGTGTGTTGTTTTTCTTTGTATGTCATTACATACTTACCAGGGAATTGTTGCTGCTAGACGTGGAGCACGGCTGTTGCGTATACATTACGTCAGCTCGCCTCGTTATGGCTGCCGCGAGCGGTTGCTGGGCAAGAGGGGGAACGCATGCACAGTCTTACAATGAGAACACACCGCACAGCGCACGACCCAGCACGAATCATGCACACAAATGACATGCGATGAGGTTTCGCAGGCGACAACTGCACGTCTATCGCAGGCGTGTGGCTGGGCGGAGCGAATTAGTTCCGATTTCCGCCACCGGTAACAATTCGCTGGTAGGATAGTACACATAGCAAAACAATAAATCGCAATATGCAAAACTTTTTTTTTTAGTACTGTTCAAGTTACAAACACAGCTAGTCACCACAACACTCTAGGGGCAGATGACCTCGAAGTTCCGCCCCTTAAAACAACAATTACATTACATTCACCACAACACTGATTATCAAATACCATGTACACACAAGTACACGGGTCATAGACCAAAGAGGTCCTAATTGGAACTATAATAATATATACAGTACCGGTATATTAAAAAGTATGGTTATATAAATGACTCCAGATTATAGCTTACCAAGAGGCATACATACTTTGAACCGGCCTTGGTGGCCGAAAGCGCTAATGTGCTACCTCGTGCCTCGCTGGCATCGGGAGAGCGTGAGTTCGAATCCCACCTCTACAGTCCAGAAAATGGTTTTCGTGGTTTCCCATTTTCACTACCAGGCAAATGCCGGGGCTGTTCCTTTCAATAAATCCACGGCCAATTTCCCTCCAATATCCCTTCCCTGACCCGTCCTGAAAAGAAAAGTACATGGCCATTGGCTGCATTAATAAAATTATACATACTTTGAAACTTTAGTGTTTAAAATAAGACTGCTGTTACGACTTGAAACTGAATGCCAGCACTATGCGCAGAGTGTGAACTGATTACACCACGATAGCCCTTTCTTAACTCTTGACGTAGGCCTAGTAACTGAAGCTATGGCATATAGTTAGGCCTCCTAATGACCAGTATTAATTCCACTATGATGTACATGTCGCTTACAGGTACCAACTGGAAAGACCTGCCCCAGGCCTCTCCAAAAGCCACACAGCATTATGAGCCTAACACTTCTCTCATCCAGGTGTAAAAACCATCCATCGCATGGAAAACTCATCCTACATTATCTCCAATTCTGCAGAATGGGAAGAATAAGGAGTTGACATACCACTGACAAGTAAAAAAGTGCGGTGCGGATAGATGGCAACTTATTAGTCGTGACGAGGTTAAAGTTAGGTCTGATTGGTGTTAAGCTATGGTTAGAGCAAGTTTAGGACTGAGCGTTTTACTTGATTGATTGGCGACACCATTGTACATAGTGTTACTTACCAGTTGAAAAAATGAAAATCCACAGCCTGCTTCCAGTCTCCGACCGGGTCAGGAATGGAATGAATGAAGCCCCCATCTAGCGGCGAGGATATGAACTGTGCCGGCTGCCGAGGCCTGACGCACTCCTCTGGAGCAATGATTAAATGAATGACAGATGGAATGGAATGATAGTGGAGAGTGTTGCTGGAATGAAATTTTGACAGGGAAAACCGGAGTACCCGGAGAAAAACCTGTCTGCCTCCGTTTTGTCCAGCACAGATCTCACATGGAGTGACCGGGATTTGAACCACGGACCCAGCGGTGAGAGGCCGGCGTGCTGCCGCCTAAGCCACGGAGGCTACTTACCAGTTATATTACTTTATTACATTCACTTGCGACAGAAAGCAAAGCAAACTTGTAGCTTCACGTGGCTCTCGTGATCATAAGCCACAGAACCTTTCTTTTTTATATTTGGAATTTGAACCACTGGATGCAACTCTGAAATTCTAACATGCATTAACCAAGAATCAAAACCCAGTCCAAAACTATAATATGATGACTTTAGGATCTCCGAATGGAGATCTGGGTGTGACCTTGGCTTCTAGGATTAAAGAAGCAGGCCTCTGTACGAAGGGTGGTTGGCCGGTTTACTTACTGTAAGCCCTGAGCTTGTATTTCGGCTTTACTTTACTTATTTTTAGGCCATCTGTAGGCTAAACAAAACAATCTACCAGTAAATGTATAGTCTATTTGTTGAATCAGAAAGCTACTTGTTGCTCCTATAATAGCCACACAAAGACGTGGAATTAATAAAGGTAATGAAAAGAGATTCCTTAGCACATGACTTACAGTACCGGTATTGAATTCTTCTTGGAACACAAGATAATGAACGGAAGTGTGAGTAGGCTAAGAAATGAGGAGTAAGAAGTAGCCTAGGCATATCATGAAATGTGGAAATAACACTACATAATAAGGCTGTCCCCACCCATCAACATGACTTTTTTATTGACTAAATAAATTCCCGGGTATTTACGTTAGGAAGCTAAGAACATTAAAAATTAACACTTATTTACAGTTACTGTAGAAAACTTGAATTGCATTATCTCAGACTAAAAAAGTTTAAGAAACAAAATCCACATTTCCCCCACACTTTTCAATATATTGTGTGTTAATTTAATCTTTAAAAACATCATCGTTACGATGCAATCACAATGCGACACCACAGAACTGGAGGAATGTGGTGTTAAACATTAAATCACACACATCTTAGAATTAAAACACAGCAGTATTAACACTTTCTATTTTCTTATTTATTTTCTTAAAATATCTGATTATAAAGAGAGCTAGTGTGTTGAAATAGAGTTAAATAAATTACATAAAATATACATTCATCAATCAGCTGTTTATCATGTGTTTGTCCGTAAGTGGTGCTACCTAGCGGCTTACAGGTGTATTGGTGCTCCTCTTATCAACTTTTTTTTGAAAATCCGTTCTTCCGGTTTTGCCGAAGTGTCCATACTGTATTGGTATCTATACTGTGACGCCAATAAAAACACCGTGACATAGCCAGCCATGACATATTTGTTGCCTATACAAAGAGAAGAGAAAAAGATAAAAACATTCAAGGAGCAACGAGAAGCATATACAAAGAACTCGCTACATCAGTTATCCACATTCTTCACATGATAATTCTCCAGCTCTTCTCATTGACTTTGTCTTCTGGGAATTATGAATGAATCTCTTCATCCATCCAATCCTTCGAATCATCTCATCATAGCTCGAGAAATATAGACAATACCAACTAAGACCATGGTATTTACTCTGTTCATTGTGCTTATCCTTAGGATTGTTGCACCAGGAACAGGTCAATGACTCCTTCACAAGATAACTCACTGAGTGTGATGATTTATTTATTTCTTGGGTGATCAGCTGTTCATCTACTAATATCTCTCCCAAGGGCCACTCTTGTACAGGTCTCTTAAGCCAGTCTGGTCCCTCCCACCATTTCAGTGTCAGTAGTTTATGTGCCTGGCATCCTCTTGACGCAAGATCGGCAGAGTTTTGATTACCAGGCATGTGCTTCCACAATTCGGGCTGAGTCAGACGGCGAATTTCTTTTACCCGGTTGTTTACAAATACAGTCCAGTTGTCTTGCTTCTGGATCCAAGTCAATACTGTGGTAGAGTATGTCCAGAAATGCAAGTCATAATCTTTCAAATCGAGTGCATCCAGCACAGACTTACTTAACCAGGCTCCAATCAGTGCGGCAATAAACTAAAGGATCACAAGGCACACAGGCAATTGAAATGGAACACACGTTTAATGTACTTGACATTTACTAGAACAGAACTGAACGAACAAGGTGATACAACATTCTTTTATACACACCAAAACAAAAACAAAAGAGAAACATATCTCTATGGACCCGGTTTATAATTAACAGTGTGACCAACACAAACCATGGTCACATATTTCAACATAAACTGCAGTCGAGGTATGGTAATTGCCTTAATGGGAGCTACCCTTGCATTGGCTGCCAGAAGACATATCTTAACTTAACTGTCAGGGTAAAGTAATTAATTTCTTGGTATTGGTATCATGTACACGGTATTGTTTTATGTGTTGTTATGTTGTCTCGGTTACGATAGAAAAAATAAAGTATGGTACCTGTACCGGTATATGACTGCACGGTGTTTATATTACAAACAAGGTTAGAGTTAACATTTGGCGACCGATAGACAGGACTGATTGCCGTGCAGTGAAAGTAAAATAAGAACTTAAGGTACACAACAACTGTTTGATTTCGACTAGCAAAATCTATCATCATGGCTGAAGTGACTGCTTTACAAAGATAAAGAGCACAGTTACTTCGTTTGTTCACAAGAGCTTTTGACACATTCCAGAACAAGATTAAGGAGGAAAATGTGAAGCAGGAAGATATATTTACTAGTTTTAAACTACTCGAAGCTAAAGCCGATCGACTGTTTCCACTTGACGAGAGAATCCGCGAAGCTTGGAATGGACGTGAATGCAATAACGAAGATGAAGACAAGGAATATGAAGAAGTCGAAACATATCGAGACAAATGGACAACAGTGAAGTGTAAGTACGAAAAGTACGAATGTGAAATACCGTGTGACACTCATTCCATAAGAACTAGTGTTTCTCAAACTGGTAAGTTGATTAGTAAATTACCAAAGTTGTCGCTTTTGAAGTTCTCAGGAGACATTAAACATTGGTTATCATTTTGGGCCCAGTTCAAGCGAATACATGAGAGTGTCGAGCTGGATGCTGCAGAAAAGATTCTTTATCTAAGAGAATCTATGACTCCTGGAACAAGGGCGTATGATCTTGTGAGTGGTTTTCCTCCTATTGCCGAGAATTATAGCAAGGCTGTGCAGTTGTTAGAAGCCCGCTATGGTCGAAAAGATCTATTGATAGAACTTTACGTGAGGGACATAATAAATCTAGTGACAGAAAAACCTTCCCTTTCAGTACTGTATGATCGAATTGAGGTTAATGTTAGGTCCCTAGAGTCTATGGGCCTGACTACAGACAATTATGCTGCATTATTATTTCCCCTGGCAGAGTCTTGTTTGACGGATGAATTAATTCGTGTGTGGCAGAGAAGAGGAGATTGTATACAAGAAAATGGGTCACAAGATAAGCTTAAAAACCTTTTGACATTTTTGAAATCTGAAGTAGAAAATGAAGAGTACTTACAACTTACTAGAAAGATAGGTAACGTTACTGCGAAAAAGAAACAAATTTCAAAACCCTTGAAACTGTCTGATGTTCCTGCTGCTCAGGGTTTGGTATCAATTGGAGGAATGGGAGGTACATGTGCTTTTTGTAATGAAGAGAAACATCCTTCATCGGGATGCACGGAAGCAAAGAACATGACTCTCGAAGAAAGGAAGGCTAGGTTGTCAAAGAATGGCGCATGCTTCAAATGTCTCAGGGTTGGTCATGTTGCAAGAAGATGCCATAGTCGCCTCTCCTGCAATTTATGTAAGCGGCAGCATTATCCAGTTATGTGTGATTTTTCAGAAAAGAATCTTGAAACGGAGACTCAGGCCAGGTCAGTGACGAACTTCTGCATAAATTCCTCTTGTGTATATCTACAAACAGTTTTGATTAAGATTTTTCACGGGTATAATATAGAACTTGTACGCGTTCTTCTAGACTCTGCTTCACAACATTCTTACATTAAAGAAGAACTGGCAGAGAGATTGGGTCTCAAGGAAGTCAGGAAGTTTACTTTAAGCCATGCTGTGTTTGGTGGCAGAACTGGATCTCCGGTGGAACATGGCGTATTTGAACTTGTTTTTCATAATCTCGATAACTCCTGTCAGCTGAGACTGATGCTCTTAGTCAGCCTGTTATTTGCAGTCAGGTTCCACGCCTTACAACAGAGCAAGTCGTGAAACTTGGACTGTCTCATCTAGATGTAGGAAAGGATAAGGATATTGAGATCCTTATTGGTGCTGATTTTCTAGGATCAATTCTCTCCAATGATCGTAAAACGGTGGGAGAGTTAAGAGCGTTGCGCATTACATTGGGGTGGACAGTATTTGGTAGAGACCAACGCTCGGGGTGTGGCACGAGTAAAACTACACCTATTATGCTGAATATAGAGAAGGTTAGCAACCTCTGGGAACTTGACGTATTGGGAATAGAAGATCCTATCACTGAAAAGAAGAGATGCGAACTTGAAGAGGAAGCTAGATTAAATTTCATTGAAACCGTAGAAATAAAAGAAGATGGTAGATACGAAGTTCGACTGCCATGGTTGAAGGATCATCTTCCCTTGGAAACCTCGTACGAGATGGCAGTGAAGCGCTTTGATATAACGAGGAGAAAGCTAGATAATAACGGATACTTGGAAGAATATGATAAAGTCTTTCAATAATGGCTAGCTGGAGGGATAATAGAAGAGATTAATGGTGATCAGACTGAAATATGTGGTCATTATCTGCCTCATCGACCTGTGATCAAGGATTATGGAACAACACCTTTTCGACCAGTGTTCGATGGTTCCGCTATAAGAGGTAACAACCCATCACTCAACGATTGTTTGGAAAAGGGTCCAAATCTGATACAAATTATTCCATCTCTCCTACACAAGTTTCGAAAGAAGTCAATTGGAGTTATTGCTGATATTCGCAAGGCTTTCCTGCAAGTTTCGGTAGCACCAGAAGATCGAGATTTTTTGAGATTCCTGTGGGGAAAAGAGAAAATGAAAAGATATAGACACAAACGAGTTGTTTTTGGAGTGACATCAAGCCCCTTCCTACTGGCAGCTGTGATTGAACACCTTTTAAACCAAGCCTTGAAAAATGATCAAGAAAGGTGGAACAGTATGACTGTCAATATTATTGAGCAACTGAAAGACAGTTTTTATGTTGATAATTGTGTGACAAGTGTCTCAAATAAACAGGAGCTGGAATTGTTTATTAAAACTGCTCAAGATGTTTTTGCCCAACACAAGTTTGAGCTTAGAGGTTGGGAGAGTAGTGATCCAGTGCTTCAAGATGATGAAAAAATGTCACCCGTCCTAGGAATAATGTGGAATCGCAAGGAAGACACGCTTAGCTTGAACAGTGAACCATTGAAGAAGCTATCACCTATAAAAGCACCCAAGAGGTCGATACTATCTGCTGTCCATAAGATTTATGACCCAATTGGATTTTCTGCACCGGTTATGTTATCACCGAAGCTGTTACTGCAGAAAATTAACGAGGTTTCTTGGGACACGGAGGTACCGCAGGAAATCCAAATCAAGTTTGAAAAATGGCTTCGTGAAATAGGAGAATTAGGCCAGCTGACGATACCAAGAAGACTCCCTGAGGTAAATGAGGAACGTAGTCTCCATGCCTTTTGCGATGCGAGTCAAGATGCCTATGCTTCAGTGGTATTTTTACGCACGCAGACAGTGACAGGAGTTCATGTTGAGCTTCTCCAAGCAAAATCAAGAGTGGCTCCATCACCTTGACCGACCATTCCTCGACTCGAACTTATGGGAGCTGCAATTAGTGCCCGATTGCTGGCATCTATAAGAAAAGAGTTTGACACTGAAACAGTTTATTTGTGGACGACAGTGTTGACATGGATACAGCGAGAAGTTCTCTGGTCTGTTTTTGTTAAGAACAGGGTTAGAGAAATCAGGCAACTAACTTCAAAAGAATCGTGGAGGCATGTACCTGGGGCACTTAATCTTGCTGATCTGCCTAACCGAGGATGTACAACAAGAGATCTTATAGCATCGAGATGGTGGGAGGGACTGTCATGGATGTATCTTCCCAAAGAAGAATGGCCTTCAGATAATAGCAACAGAAATGAAGATGAAATCATGCTTCAAAGAAGAAGGACTGCCACGACTCTATTGGTCGCATAAGAGCCTTCAAGTTCCAACTGGTATTACAAGTATTTCTCTCGATTTGACAAAATAGTGAGGCTGATCGGGTGGATAAGACGGTTTATGTTCAATTGTAAATATAATAGCAGGCAGAATGGAGAACTGACTTGTTCAGAATTAGAAGAGAGTGAAAGAATAGTAATTAAACTTGTCCAGAATGAAAGTTTTCAAGGGCCCGAGGATCATAAACTGGCTTCAATAGTGCCATTCTTAGACAATCATGGCATTTTGCGAGTAAACACCAGAATAACAGAGAGGGAGGACAACAATGAGTTTCGCCAGCCTGCTATATTGCCGGGAGATCACCCTGTTGTGCAGCGACTTATCCATGACACGCACATTCGGCAGTGTCATGTAGGCCAACAGACTCTGTTGGGTATTATTAGAGAGAAGTACTGGATCTTGAATGAAAGACGAGTCGTGAGATCATCTGTACAAAAATGTGTTGTTTGCCGAAGGTACAAGAAAGAGCGACTGAAAGTTTCTACCCCACCTCTGCCTAATGATCGTGTGAGAGAGGCCAAGGTTTTCGAAGTTATTGACATTGACATAGCTGGTCCGCTGATTGTGAAAGGTAACCAGAAGGTGTGGGTTTGCTTGTTCACATGTGCTGTCTATCGAGCAGTGCATTTGGAACTGCTTGTCTCGTTATCTACGGACTCGTTTCTGCAATGTCTACGAAGATTTATATCGCTCAGAGGAAGGCCTACGACGATTTATAGTGATAATGGGACAAATTTTAGAGGAGCATATAACATGATGTCTAAGCTCAACTGGAATAATATCGAGTCTTATTGTGGCATCCAAAGAATTGCATGGAAATTCAACCCTCCCACAGCATCGTGATGGGGTGGGTTTTGGGAGAGACTGATCAGACTGATGAAAAGTCTCCTTCGCAAGGTTCTGGGGAAATCTTCCCTAACATGTGAAGAATTAATGACTGTGTTGTGTGAGTGTGAAGTAGTCATCAATAGTCGTCCCCTAACGGCAGAGACGGAAAATCCTCATGACTTGAGACCTATCACACCAGCGATGTTCCTACAGGAGGGTTATGAGATAGGAGTACCAGATCTAGATTCGATAGATGGAAATCAGCTGAGAAAGAGAGCTGCCTATCGTCTGCAACTAAGAAACGCCCATCGTCAGAGATTTCGAAAGGAGTACCTCGGGCAACTGTTGCTTAAGCGGAATCAGCATGACAGCATTAGCAAGGGAGACGTAGTGTTCATTGAGATGGACAATCGTAATAAGCTTGAATGGGCGATGGGAATTATTGAAGAACTGTTGCCTGGAAAGGATGGACGAGTACGTGTTGTGAGACTTCGAACGCAAAGGGGAGTTGTCATGCGTCCTGTTCAACGTTTGATCCCATTAGAGTGCTCTATGTCAGTGTCTGAAGAGGAGGAACGAGTGATTGAGACCGAAAAAGAGGCCATGGAACAAGAGAACATGATGTTGCAGAGATATCATACTCGGAGTGGGAGAGCAGTGAGGTGTCCGATGCGATTCCTGCAATGAGATAAACGCCGTACATTGAATGTTGGAATTTTATTGAGGGCTGAAAATTGCAAGGTGGGAGAATGTCAGGGTAAAGTAATTAATTTCTTGGTATTGGTATCATGTACACGGTATTGTTTTATGTGTTGTTATGTTGTCTTGGTTACGATAGAAAAAATAAAGTATGGTACCTGTACCGGTATATGACTGCACGGTGTTTATATTACAAACAAGGTTAGAGTTAACATTAACATTGACCACCAGTCTTATGAATACCGAGGCAGCATAAGCTAGCCCACTGGCATCACAGAAGGTATGAACACTTACACCTGAGTTGTCTGTAATATAATGGAATGAACGTGGGACTTTCATCCTTTTAAGAAGAACGTTCATGGCATTTGTAGTCTTAGAAAAGGCTTTTGATAACGTGGACTAAATTGATTGACATTTTGAAAACGATTGGAATAAAGTACAGGGATAGGAGGGTGATCTACAATCTATACAGAAATCAGACAGCAGTCATTCGAGCTGAAGGACATGAGAGATAAGCTGGTATTCAGAAAAGTGTAAGGCACGGCTACA
Source organism: Meconema thalassinum (assembly GCA_946902985.2). NCBI lineage: Eukaryota > Metazoa > Arthropoda > Insecta > Orthoptera > Tettigoniidae > Meconema > Meconema thalassinum. Next base: position 1,885,265,123 of record OX336388.2, read on the forward strand.
ACTTATCACCCATACTTTTCAATCTTTACATTTAACAAGCAATAAAGGAAATTGTAGAAAAATTTAAAGTGGGAGTGAAGATTCAAGGAGAAATAATTTCAACTCTGAGATTTGCCGATGACATAGTCATCTTGGCCGACACGCTTGAGGATTTGAATGAGTTTTTGAATGGTATGGACTCCGTCTTGAGGAAAGAATTCATGATGAAAATTAATAAATGTAAAACAAAAATATTGGAATGCAGCCGAAATAAATCAGAAACCTCAATGGACATCAAATTGGCAGGTGAAAAACTAAAGGAAGTAGAAGACTTCTGTTACTTAGGATGCAAAATAACCAGTGATGGACGAAGCAAAGAGGATATAAAAGTAGGTTAGCTCAGGCAAGTAAAGCATTTATACAGAAAAGGACTCTGTTGGCATCGAATATAGATTTAAGTGTTAGGAATCATTTCTGAAGGCCTTTGTCTGGAGCGTGGCACTCTATGGAAGTGAAACATAGACAATTGGTGAAGCAGAAAAGAGGAGCATTGAAGCGTTTGAAATGTGGTTTTACAGGAGAATAATGAAGGTTGGATGGGTAGATAGGGTTACAAACGAAGAGGTATTAAGACTAGTGGGAGAGGAGAGATGTTTCTGTTGACTGCTAATGAAGAGATAGGTTCGTAGGACACTTAATAAGACACCCAGGAATAGCAAGCTTAGTTATGGAAGGAAGGGTCGAGGACAAGAACTGTAGTGGTAGACCAAGGTTAGAATATGTTAAACAGATTGCCTCGGACGTAGGGTGTGGTAGCTATGTAGAGATGAAACGATTAGCTCAGGACAGGGAGCCTTGGAGAGCTGCATGAAACCAGTCAAAAGACTGAAGACTCAAACAACAAGAAGGAAGAGGCCTTGGTACCATGACAAAAATTCCATTCTAGTTGCTGTATCAACTTCCACATCCCAAGATATCCCACTCGTCCATAGTTTATGCAGCAACAGTTTAGGAATTAACAATACATGGCTGGCTATCCCTATAGGGTCAAAGATCTTCTGGGCTACTGAAAGAACTGTTCTTTTCGTCACCTCACCTAGCACGAAATTATCCAGACACTCTAACTTCAATGACAATGTATCTGAAACTGTATCTCACAACAAACCTAATACCACAACCTTTGTAGGCCAGGCAAGGCTATTGTGGTTGGATCGCCATCCCCTTAAATTAAATTTACCATCGTCCATTACCTTACCAGCCTCACTGATAAATTGATTTAATTCAGATACAGATTCAGTACTAGTTACCACATTATCAGCATAGAGGCTTCGTTTCAGTTCAAGCATAACCTCATTGTCATAAAGTGAACTAAGCATGGCTTGACTGACCTGATAGTAGAAAACTGCACCCAAGAGGAAAGGGCTCATTTCAACCCGAACACCACTCGCTGATGCCGAAAAACTCTAACCTCCGCCCTGTCATCATTATCCCACCAGAGGGAAAGAACACTGTCTCTGTCCTCGTGTCGAATACTTATTTGCAGGAAAGCCTTTTCTATATCCGCTGTTACCCCAAACTCTCCTCTTCGAAATTTGAGTAATATGGAAGGAATAAGCTCAATAAGGTTCGGCCCACACTCCAAACACTGGTTCAGAGAGGGTAAGCTTCTCTCTCTGGCAGAAGCATCAAATACTGGGCACACTCTTGTAGTGCTGTTCTCCTTAACGACAGCTCGATGAGGTTAGTAGTGCCCATAATCATCCAGTGCCTGAGGTGGTACCTTTTCAATTATCCCCAATTGTTCCCATTCGGTCAATACTGCATCGTATGGACTAAACAAATTGCGTTCATGTAATTTTCGGCTTGTGGACTCTAGTCTCTTAAGGGACACTGGGACTGAAATTTTCAAATTCTATATTAACTGAGGTACAGCTTTGAAATTTTATATGGTTATGAATAGTCATATTATAAATCACTGTGGGAAACGTGAGCATTGTAAGTTGATTAGTTCTCCAGATATTAATTATTTTGTACATTTATTGTGCTAATTATTCAAGTTTTATAAAGGTCAGCCGAGTTTAAAAAAACAAGATAGTGTAACTTTTAGGTAATATTCTATTGCACTATAGCAATTGGAAGAAACCTACGGATCCGATTTTGAATTGCATTAATGAGTGTCAAGAAATTAATTTTTTTGCATATCCCAAGTTTTTTTCTACAAAAAATCGTATTTTTTTCCAGTTTGACATTTTTTTGCAGCCATATCAAAAGTGCAATCTAAAAAACGATCCGCAGGTTTATAGTCATTGCAATGAAGATAATAAATTCCCATTTTGAAAGCAATATCATAAGATTTATGACGCGAGTAACATTTTGAATGCCTGAAAAAGTGAATCCGAGAAAACAGCAATTTTCTAAAATGATGCCCAATTTACAAGGTTTCAGCTTACCAATGACATTAGGATTGTCCTACAGCATAGGTGACACCCTCCTTCTTCTGTTTTGCAGCCTCCTCCTTAATTTCTGTCAGCTTCACCTTCCGTCTACATGCCTTTCGCTTCTCCAATTATGACCGCTGACTTACATACTTCCTGCGACTGTCACATCTTTCAAGTGTTTGTGCTGTGACATGAGATACTGAAGTTAGTCTTATTCCTGATTTCAACTCTGTTGTTGCACTTCACCCCTTGTTGAATTCTGCTACAGAATTACTAACAGCAATTTCAAGTATCCTCCGTGAAATAAAAATCTCTTTTGGGCACTTCCTCCAGATAACAGAATGCAGAGACTCATTCTGATTTTCAGTAGCACCACGGATGCATCTGGTTAGTAGCTCATCTGATGCCAGCCTTTGATAAACTGGCATAATCTTGACAACTAAGGGTTCTTAAAGTTCTACAGCCATTTTGTCATGACTCTGTGGTGTTTTACCAGCTGCGATACTTCGATTGTAGAAAAACACCAAGACTCAGAACCTTCAGGACACTTACTGTGCTGGGGCGTTTAAAGGACACACCGTGCATTTTAAAGCTACGCCAGGGCTTTAAAAATGGCGGAATTCGGATAAAAACACTGCTATATGATCCGCAGGGGATAGGGGTGTATTAATATGGAAAAAAACGAAAATCGACATTTTCCACAAATTTCACTAAAATTTCAGTCCCAGTGTCCCTTGTGCCAAATCCCTGTTACTTGGAAGAGGTAAGTGGTCCTCCTTCCACAATAGGGGCACCTCGTACCGCCCATCATTATTTCTGACAATACATGTCTGAAAATTCAATCGAATCTCCAGATCCCTTTCTTTTTTGGACTTCTGAGTGGCTGAGTCTGATATACCAATATCTAATCTCCACAGGTCACTAAAATCATTAATAAGTATTGAAGTAACCTCCACTCAGTGGCGGATCCAGAGGTTCACCTCGGAAGGGGCACTCTAGGATGTCAGAGTAGCTAGAGAAAATATGTAATAAAATTACTAAATTTGTATTTAATCTACACACGATACACATAACATTCAACCACCAGATTTTATAATTCTACAAGAAATTCATTATATTAAAATGGTTTATTGGTTTCAGTTTCAATAACAGAAGTCATTGTCATTATGTAAAAAAACTTTTGAATTCTACAGAATATGTACATTTCCACATTTTAATGCACATTACACAGTCAAATATGTATTAAAACATATGCAATCATAGTGGCTATCTGAAGACAATAAACAAGTCTACTACACACATGTTACAAAATATGTACATAGTACCAACATTGTCAGTCACTGACTCACAACTAGTCACATAAATAAAAATACCGGCCACGGCCAGTCAAATAGTCAAGTAGTATAGGAAGGCGCTCCATGGCACAAAGGATTATGAAATATAATTCTACTTCTACCTGTCCTAAACATTAAAAAAATATGTCGATGTAGCGATTATGTTAACAGTATTGCCATTACATACTATACGAGTCATCAATAAATGATAAAAATGATAAACACCTACCAACTGACGAGCCCAACGGCACACTGGGGCGAAACGCTGGCATTGTTTGAGCTAACGAACCGGACCATTTTTATCATTTATTGATAATTCATCCGCTCAAATGGAAACTACATCATATTCCCTTTTGGAATATTAAAAACCTTATACTATATGATAACAAACATTGGCCATATTCATGAATGCAAGCAATCAGGCTGTCTACTGTAAGGATGAAGTAAAAATTAGTTACTTTTTAGCTACCTTTTAGTTACCTATTAGTTAATTTTAGTTACCTTTGAATTAAAGATACGTCTGCGGTCTGCCAGAAAAGGGATTCATCACGTGGTGAAGAAAAAGAACAATGAACTGTGTTTAAGCATTGTGGTGTTTGAAGCCAAATTTTCAGTGTTGCCTTAGTAAACAAGAGTTTAGTGCTTTTCAGTCGGTCAACACGAATGTACCCAAAAGAGATGGGTTATGCCCTAATCCTGAAATAAATTACATGAGATTAATAAAACACTAGGATGACCAGTTTCGATCGTCAAGCGATCATCATCAGATCCATTACACTTAGGCTACAACATCTATGTTTGAAATAGAGATGAAAATATTTACAATATGTACAATTATTTAGTTGCAGGAAAGAGTGAAGCCAGGGTTAAAACAACTGAATTTAATAACAAATCACCATATTTACATAAACAATTAACAACAAAAACTCCCAATTGACTCCCGCTTAATAAAAATGCCAAAAACTTAGGCGATATCTCTGGAGAGATTAATTACCTGGACCAAGTGTCCTTAAATAAAACGATACCAAAAGTGACCATATAAGTGCGTACGCCGTTCTACATGCACCACGATGTGTACTTTGAATGCGTGATTCGTTATCATCCAGAATGACCCTTCAGACAACGAATCCGCATTTCCTAGAGCTAGACCGACACAAGGGAACACAACTACAATACTTAAGTTAAATCGACACTTCCTAAATCTACTATAAACAAACACAAAATTTCCGTGTGAAATTGGACTTAAATTGCCGTAGCAACATTTACTGCCTAAAAACTTAGGACTTCTCACACAAATCAACACAAGTACATTAACACGTGACCAATAGAAAAATACTCAAATGACCGCTGTCAAAATTTACAAATACTCTACCACTACACCACACGGGTGTGACAAACAAAATTACATGAAATCGAGTCATCAACAAAGCAATAGGCAAACAGCCAACATTTACGTTAATCACAATATTCTTATCCATACAAGGTACAACAATCCGTTACACACATGGCGAACTCCCCAATTAATTATGGCTTAAAAATTAGCCATCACAATGAACAGGTTTGCTACATGAAAGCTTACAGGGTTCAGTCGGACAAATAGGACTGCCTATCAAAATAAGTCACAGGCAAAACGGGCGGTTTGTGGAACTCTGCATGTCTGTCAACCCACGTGTCAATAACCTCGACCTCCCAGAACATGGGGTCGAACCTCGAAGAAATGTGCCCCAAAGCACAATAATACGTGTGTGTCAGAAAAACATATGGACAAGAATCAGCAGTCTCCCAGGAGCACTCTGTCTATCCATCTAAAAATACAACAGCAGCAAAATATATAAGGGCGGTAGGACAACTACCCCCTCCTCACGTAGAATCAACACACACTAGACACATCAACACACACTGAATCACACGTATGGGTTGTGACAGACCCTGAAATAAAAGACACAAATAATATCCACATGCTGGCGCCATCGTTCTATGCCGTGACTAGTCACCTGAAAAGGACCCAAGAAAAATCTATCAAAATTAGAACGAAGGTGTTCTATAATTACTTTTAAGTTGGTGCACTCGGCTACCCTAACATGAATAATAACCTGTTCAGCAAAATGTTTTACAATCATTTCCTCCCATTCCTATTTCAAAATATTAACGTTAATAAAGCACCATTTATCGAATGTAACGGGTTCCGCAATTGCAAGGATAAAAATCACGCACGCACGCCGCGTACATTACACATGACTCAAGAAAAAAATCAAAATATCAACAAACACTTTGGCCACGCGCCAACGGACATTTAAACATATAGTGTCGGTACAAGAAAAACAGCTATAAACAAAAAAGAAAAACATGACTATTTACAAAGTTCCCCGGCCAAATCTAACTACATAATTGAAATAATCCAATTTTTGTACATCACCGCTTCTGCATGTAGGACTAAGGACATCCTCCTCAACCCATTGCCCTATGGACAATTTAGCACTCCATAGTAGTCGTCTGCGTTGATTTCTTGAAGCTCATCCCAACTTCAAACCATGTGCTGATCATCTTGGTCTCGACTCCTTGGCAGAAAAGTTCAATGTTAAATATTTGCCTATCTATAATCGCTTGCAGGCTACTCAGTTCACCCACAATTGTCCTACTGCGATTAATAGCGAAGACTGGCCCTAATTATATCGCACATACGCACTATAAAAAACACATACAATACACACAATTTATACATAAAATATACATCTCGAGTCCGCGCCACTGGCTCGTTAACAAGTTCAAAATCCTGGCTGCACTCGCAGTCGCTATCTCGTCCGGTATTTCCGTCCCGTCTTATGGACTTCGGTTCTGGTAAGCGCTAATGAGGGTGATACGATACTTCCCCCTTAAAGTTGAACTCGTCGTCTTTAAAAGAATGTTACAGTTTATCACGCGCTGGCGTGAAATATTTAGATCACACAATTTAGTAGATTTTAGAACAATATGTATTATAGCTTATAAAATTCGGTACTGCCAACGCTGCGACTTTAGCTCCCCAGAGCTCAGAAAATAAAATTAGCTTCACTGATTTTAGAGCGTAAAAATCACATTTCAAACTGGCGTGGAGTATACCTCTGAAGGCTCCACACAATAAGACTTAGATAACTTCGAGCGTCAAAATCACACTTCAAACTGGCGTGGAGTATGCCTCTGAAGGCTCCACAAGAATAGTACTCAGATAAATTCGAGCGTCAAAATCACACTTCAAACTGGCGTGGAGTATGCCTCTGAAGGCTCCACAAGATAAGTACTTAGATAGGCGTCAGGCCAGACTATTTATGAGAAACTGACAAGGGCGGTGGAGTGGGGCGGAGTCGGATAAAAACTTCCAGAGTTTATGTCTCACAAAGATGGGGCTAGTGTCATTCTTCTCCAAATGAATCCAACGTCTCAAATTACTCGAGCGGAGATTAATCCGTTCGGCGGTTCCTTAGATACACACTTCCGCGCGCTTTTTACTACAGACGCCGTCCACCTCGTGGTCACGGCTTGGTCTCTTGCGATTGGCTGATTCAATCGTATGTTCGTTGAGAGGACCTCGTGATTCTCCCTTTATGTCTCCAATTTTGGTACAGTAGTTGCACAATTTGGCCTTGAACTCGACTAATTCTGGCCGTCCCCAGGAATAGCTACCAACTCAGCTTCTGTTGCAACCATTACGAAATGCTGGCCTCCCTAATATCCAAGTCGACTTCCTTATGTGCTGCCTGGGCCGTAGTAATAATAATAATAAATATGAATACTTATTTATCGAAGATCAATAAGGGTTCATTTATCCTCAGCAAGGTTTTGAAATTCGAAACAATTTATTGGTTTGGATTTCAAAAACAAAATCCACTGTAGTAACAACACATCTCTTTAAATCTCACTCAGCTGCTCGAGTGTATGCCCCTCTGACTCAATTAGTGTGCTCCCTTCTCGCTGGAATGTCATTCATATTTTCATTAGGTCTCCCCCTTCTCCTCACGTAGTTGCCACTCCCGTCGTCTCAGCTGCTCGTTGTTTACAAACAAAGTGCGTACTCACGCGCTCCCCGTGGATTTGAGTGTTTGCTTTCAAAAAAAATAAATTTCTGGCAATACAGATTCTGTATAATCATCTTTCCTAATCATCAAATGGTTCCCTTCTGTAGTACGGTTTCAAATTGGCGCTATTAAAAACAGATTTTGCACCAGTGCTCACTTCTTCTAATCTGTAGGCATTGTTACCCAGATTCTTAATTACCCGGAACGGGCCAATGAATTTCGGACAGAATTTGGCGAAGACTTTGTTCTTAATTCGACTAAGGACTTGTCTTGATGTCGTCTTCTGAATAGGACATAGCACGACCATCTTCGAAAATACATCGACACATACCAAGAGGTGTCGGCATCCACGCTTTCCTTTTACTAAAGGACCAAAGCAATCAATCGCGAGCATCTCGCATGGTTTCTGCGGTAATAGTGGTCTTGGAGGTTGTTTCAGAATAAAGTTGTTCGGCTTTGTGCGCTGACAAGCGTCACACGTTCTAATTACTTCAACAATGGTGAATCTCATCTTGGGCCAAGTAAAGGTCTCCCCTATCGTAGCTTCAGTCTTATCCGTGCCGATATGTGCTAGGCTCTCGTGAACATGCCAAGTTAATCCCCTTTGTAGTGATGCTGGAACTAAGATCCGCAGTTTAGTATGATGCTCATCCACGTACTTATGTAACAAGTTATTCAAGTAGTGAAATCTCGCTTGTTTAGCACTGGCTTCCCGGTACTCCGGTGAATTTGGTTGTAACTCCTTCCTATAGAATTTTATCATCATCATCCATGGGTCAGCTTCTTGCTCCTTCCGAATATCCTTCAATCTTGCCAAAAACTCACGAGCCTTAGGTGTCAAGGTAATATTGTGAACTTCCGCTGTTACTTCGTTTCCGTCCTCAGGGTTTCTACTCAAGGCATCTGGTATGACGTTCAATTTCCCAGGACAATGCTCTATTGTGATGTCAAACTGCTGTATGTAGATGGACCAGCGCGTAACTCTCTCACTTGCTATTGTTGTCTTAAATAAAAATGTCAGTGCATGGTGGTCGGTTCTAACAATGATGGAATAACCATAGATCATCTTGCGCCACTGTTGGAGAGAATATAGAATTGCTAGTAGCTCAAGTTCCGTAACTGTGTAGTTCCTCTCATGTTTCCGTAATTTACGACTCGTGAATGCCAAATAGGATTTCTTCTTGGGTTCTTCAGCGTCCTCTTGGTACAGCATAGCACCAATCCCAATTAACGAAGCATCTGCTTGAATGATAAATTGTTTCTCAAAATCCGGATATCCAAGTTTCACACAGTTTTCCAATAAATCCTTCGTTGCTTTAAAAGACCTGTCGCACTCCTCGTTCCACGACCATCGATTCGCTTTCTTCAACATCTCCTGCATGGGCGCTACTGTTTCTGTGTAACCAGGGCAATTTTCTTTGAAGAAACCTGTCACTCCCAAAAATGCTCTAACATGTTTGACTTTGGTAGGTGTGGGAAATTTCTTAATAGCATCAATCTTGGCTGGATTAGGCCGCACGCCCTCGACATCAATTATATGTCCCAAATATAAAATTTCGCTCTGGCAAAAACGTGACTTTTTTAAGTTGATCTTGAAGTTCATGGTTCTCAGGTTGTCCAGCAGTTTATTTAAATTTATCAAGTGTTCTTCCATTGTCTCAGAAGCGATTAATATGTCATCAACATATCTCGTGGTGAAGTTCTTGACCTCCTCAGTCAGATTTCTATCGAGTGCTCTAATGAGTGCACATCCCGCAGTTTTCACGCCAAAGGGCATTCGACACCAGATATAACTTTGATTATCGAATAAAAATCCCGTCAACAGTTGGGATTTTTCTTCAAGTTCAAGATGGTGGAAACTATTCGTCAAATCAACACTTGAGTATATCTTCTTCCCACGGAAGCCTTTCAAAACATCTTTGATCCTCGGTGCTTGGTCGTGCTCAACTAGCAGTTTGCTATTTAAAACTCGCGCGTCTAGGCACAGCCTAATTGATCCGTTTGGCTTGGTCACAGCCAATATTGCGTTCAGATAAGGAGTTGCAGCTTTCCTTATCATGCCAGAATCTAATAAGTTAGTAATGATATCCCTCACCTGAGAAAAATGCTTCTCTGGGATCGGGTACAATTTACTTTTAAATGGGGTCCAATCTGTTACCTGCATCGCATATTGAAAATTTAAAACTTTCCCAGGTACGGTGTCAAACGCTCCTTTATGTAATCTTAAAATTTCTTCCAATCTTCTTCTATCAGATTCCCCTACGATGGCTTCCTTAAGTCGCTCCTGAAGTAGAATTTCGAATTTGGTTCCGCCCATTTCTTCTTCCGCCAAATGCACCCAAAGTTCCTGCGAAATATCTCGGCTGTCCATTTCTAGCACTGCTGTCTGGTTAACTTGCTCTCCCCTCAAGATCTTATCTCCGGCCTCATTAGTGCATTCCTCAACAACCCAAGTATTTGCCTCTCTCTCCAGCGGATTCTCTTCCATATTTAAACCCACATGATCCAATCCTTCTACTTGTTTGAAGCTTACAGTGTTGTTATGTAAATCAATTACAGCATGAAAATCGCAGATGAAGTTGGCTCCTAAAATTATATTGTAGTTCATCTTTGGAATAACAATGAATGTTTGTGAAAAAGTATGGTTCAATATTTCCAGATCTAGAAATGCTTGCTGTTTACAATTCATAGTTTTGTCAGGAATGACACCTCTGACTTTCATTAGCGGTACCGGCATAATAGGAACAGTCTGTTTTCTTGCTATTTCTTTTATCAAAATTTCAGTGACTAAGCTCACCTGGCTACCTGTATCAATCAAACATCTCACCCTCATACCTCCAATATGCGCGTAAATAATTGGTAGCTGTCTGATAACATTTTCACGGTTCTTCACCACTTCCTCCAGGCAGTCGTCTGGGAATGCTACCCACTCTTCTATATTGGCCACTATCATCTCTTCTTGCTCCCTGGCGATCTCCGTTTCTAGCCTGTCTCCTTTCAGTTCATTTGGTTTTTTTTTTATCCCGGGTCCCATTAGATGTGTTTCGCCGGTTATCATTCTGTCGCTCCTGTTGCCTCAGTAAACTCTCTGCCCCCTCTCCTTGATGGTTGTCTGGGCTCTGTCTGTTCGCCATGGCACGCCCCCACTTCTCCTTCTCCGCTTCTTCATTACTTAATTGATCCAAGTATTTACGGGATTCAATATATCGTTCGTCCCAGTTATTCCTATAATCCCCTCTGTTTTCTTGGCGATAGTCCCTGCCGTTACTCCATCTACCATCTCCATTTCTTTGGTAAGGTCTACCTTGTCTCTGGTTTCCCCTCCAATTCGTGTATTCCCGCTGGTACGTCCACTGATTATTTTGATTTTGGTTATTCTGATGATATCTCCCGCGGTTATTCTGATAATTCTGATTGTTGTTATGGAACTGGTTTCGGCCGTCAAAATCTTGTCTTCTTGGCGTGAACTGTGTCCCTGTGGACTGTGTCTTACTTTGGTTCCCCTGGCCGTGGTTATTTTGGAGTCCCTGAACTACCTCTGCCGTGTTGACACATTCCAAATTCCTTCTTCCTGTCTGTGGGCTTACCATACTCGTCTCATCTAAGTGTCTGAGTAATTCTTCGGCTTGGACTGCGGTCTGAATATTTCCTGCGACTAATAATTGTTGGATATGCATTGGGAGTTGTTTTCCGATGGTTAGAACCATATTCGGCTCGCTAGGCGGGTCATCAAAATCCCTGAATTTTACCAATTGCTGACTGAAGAATTCTGAAAAACGGGTTGGATGTGTACTGTGGTATTTGCGCGTGTACAGGTCCATTCTTAACCCCTGCTGTAACGAAGGACTCCAAAACTTCTTCAAAAACGCCGCGCGGAATTGAGCCATGTCTGTAAACGTGTACTTGAAACTTAAAAACCAGGTCAGGCTAGGTCCTTCTAAAAATTTTTCCACCAGTCTTAATTGTTTCTCCGGGCCGATGTGTTGGTCATTAAAGTAGTCAGTTAATTGCCGTAGAAATGCTTTGGGAGTAGTTCCTGAATGTTCTTTAAACTTATCGGGCTTAAAATCATTACCCCGAATGACTTGGATGACTTAGGCTGGTGCCAAGTTCGGTTGCGGAGTTGAAGTCTCCCCCCTGTACTGCTGGAATGCATTAGTCGTTAGTCTGGGACTTTGACCCCGACTCGTGTCCTCAGCCAACTTCGAACCTGCCGGACTTCCAATACTTGTTTGCTTTTCCGGAATATTTTCGTTTGAAAATAATGTCGCATTCTCTAACGATCTAATCTCGTTTTTTATGATTAATTCTGAGTGTTCCTGTAATTTCGACTTCATATTTTCCTCCAGTGCCTGCATTCGCTTTAAAACTGCCAGCCTGTCTTCCTTATTCGCATGAGCCTGCTGGTCCCAATCTCGCCGGATCCTACTTTTTAAGCTATTTATTTTCTCCTCGTTCCTCTCCTGATTTTTCTCTAGCTCTTCACGTATCCGTTCCTGCGTTTTCACTAGTTGTTCTTCCAAATTCTCCTGAGTTTTGACGAGCTGCTCCCCTACTTCTTGTCTTATGACCTCTTGTGTGTTTATTAGCTGGCCTTCCATCTCTTTTCTTATGATCTCTTGTGTTCTGCCTAATTGCTCCTCTAAATTTTCCCGCAAGTGTATCCGCTCGGTTTCAGCCTTAACTTCGACTTTATCTGTTTCCTTTATTAATTCCAGCACGTAGTTATCTACCGAATTAATTTGCTGCTGTAGTTTCTCTTGGGTTTTCTTCACTCCCGCGGTGTTACTGACACATGCTGCCTCTATCTGCTTGAGTTTATCTGCCACCATCTCGTCAAATTGTACTAATTTGTTATCAAATTTCGCCTCCAATTTCTTCATTTCGCCTAACTGTTTGATGTTGTTTTCCGCAACCTCGCCTGCCAGTTTCTCTACTTTTTGAACGCTCTGATTAATATCATTTGTGATTTTTCCTAACTGTTCGGTTTGTGTTACCGCCTGTTGTGACAATTTGTGGTTTAGTTCATTGAATTGTTTGTCCGTGTCTAATTTCTGGACTTCTAACTGGACCGAAATGTTACCGCTCATATCAAGTAATTGTTTTTCACTATGCTCACGCTGAGCTTCTAATTGTTCTTTTAATTGTTCTTCCGTCTTCGCGGACATCTGTTCTAATTGTTTTTCACTATGCTCACGCTGAGCTTCTAATTGTTCTTTTAATTGTTCTTCCGTTTTCGCGGACATTTGATCTAATTGTTTTTCACTATGCTCACGCTGAGCTTCTAATTGTTCTTTTAATTGTTCTTCCGTCTTTACGGACATCTGGATCGACATCTGTTCTAACAATGCCTTTATCTCATCAACACTCGCCATATCACACACAAAATATATTCAGAGAAAAACAGGGTTATGGGCTAAGGTTTCAGCCCTATACGCACATACATGTCACACATTTAAATATTACTGGCTCTAATTTAATGAAAATTTCAGTAACAAAATTTACTGAATACAATGACATTTATTCCCAAACAACAAAATAACCCCTAGTGATCTGCTCTTAAATTCCTAACCAACAGAATTTACGAAACACCAATTAACCGAAGTCAATTAAATGTCAAATATAAGGCAACATCTTCCTGCATTGACTGAGTTCATCAATAATGCAAATTTCTAATTTTAATGTGGGCGCCAGAACAAGTTTATAACAAATACCAAATCAAATTCTAACCTTGTTCAATATTTCTAACTTTAGGAACTCAGTGATTTTACTAATGCACATGGCGGTACAACATCGCCTCCATTTACTGACTTTACATGTCCGCTTGACCTGGCATCATTTCTCAACGAAATAAATATGAGATCAGCGAAGCAACAACAACAACAATCCCCACTTGGGCAGCCATTTTTGTTTTATGAACCCTTGCAAAGAAGCATATGAGACTCAGATTCGGGGCGTAACAGGTCATATTCGTAAGTTGCTGTCAGGGCGCTTCATTAACTTGCAGGGTAACATATAACAAAATAACATGCAGGAAAGAGTGAAGCCAGGGTTAAAACAACTGAATTTAATAACAAATCACCATATTTACATAAACAATTAACAACAAAAACTCCCAATTGACTCCCGCTTAATAAAAATGCCAAAAACTTAGGCGATATCTCTGGAGAGATTAATTACCTGGACCAAGTGTCCTTAAATAAAACGATACCAAAAGTGACCATATAAGTGCGTACGCCGTTCTACATGCACCACGATGTGTACTTTGAATGCGTGATTCGTTATCATCCAGAATGACCCTTCAGACAACGAATCCGCATTTCCTAGAGCTAGACCGACACAAGGGAACACAACTACAATACTTAAGTTAAATCGACACTTCCTAAATCTACTATAAACAAACACAAAATTTCCGTGTGAAATTGGACTTAAATTGCCGTAGCAACATTTACTGCCTAAAAACTTAGGACTTCTCACACAAATCAACACAAGTACATTAACACGTGACCAATAGAAAAATACTCAAATGACCGCTGTCAAAATTTACAAATACTCTACCACTACACCACACGGGTGTGACAAACAAAATTACATGAAATCGAGTCATCAACAAAGCAATAGGCAAACAGCCAACATTTACGTTAATCACAATATTCTTATCCATACAAGGTACAACAATCCGTTACACACATGGCGAACTCCCCAATTAATTATGGCTTAAAAATTAGCCATCACAATGAACAGGTTTGCTACATGAAAGCTTACAGGGTTCAGTCGGACAAATAGGACTGCCTATCAAAATAAGTCACAGGCAAAACGGGCGGTTTGTGGAACTCTGCATGTCTGTCAACCCACGTGTCAATAACCTCGACCTCCCAGAACATGGGGTCGAACCTCGAAGAAATGTGCCCCAAAGCACAATAATACGTGTGTGTCAGAAAAACATATGGACAAGAATCAGCAGTCTCCCAGGAGCACTCTGTCTATCCATCTAAAAATACAACAGCAGCAAAATATATAAGGGCGGTAGGACAACTACCCCCTCCTCACGTAGAATCAACACACACTAGACACATCAACACACACTGAATCACACGTATGGGTTGTGACAGACCCTGAAATAAAAGACACAAATAATATCCACATGCTGGCGCCATCGTTCTATGCCGTGACTAGTCACCTGAAAAGGACCCAAGAAAAATCTATCAAAATTAGAACGAAGGTGTTCTATAATTACTTTTAAGTTGGTGCACTCGGCTACCCTAACATGAATAATAACCTGTTCAGCAAAATGTTTTACAATCATTTCCTCCCATTCCTATTTCAAAATATTAACGTTAATAAAGCACCATTTATCGAATGTAACGGGTTCCGCAATTGCAAGGATAAAAATCACGCACGCACGCCGCGTACATTACACATGACTCAAGAAAAAAATCAAAATATCAACAAACACTTTGGCCACGCGCCAACGGACATTTAAACATATAGTGTCGGTACAAGAAAAACAGCTATAAACAAAAAAGAAAAACATGACTATTTACAAAGTTCCCCGGCCAAATCTAACTACATAATTGAAATAATCCAATTTTTGTACATCACCGCTTCTGCATGTAGGACTAAGGACATCCTCCTCAACCCATTGCCCTATGGACAATTTAGCACTCCATAGTAGTCGTCTGCGTTGATTTCTTGAAGCTCATCCCAACTTCAAACCACGTGCTGATCATCTTGGTCTCGACTCCTTGGCAGAAAAGTTCAATGTTAAATATTTGCCTATCTATAATCGCTTGCAGGCTACTCAGTTCACCCACAATTGTCCTACTGCGATTAATAGCGAAGACTGGCCCTAATTATATCGCACATACGCACTATAAAAAACACATACAATACACACAATTTATACATAAAATATACATCTCGAGTCCGCGCCACTGGCTCGTTAACAAGTTCAAAATCCTGGCTGCACTCGCAGTCGCTATCTCGTCCGGTATATCCGTCCCGTCTTATGGACTTCGGTTCTGGTAAGCGCTAATGAGGGTGATACGATACTTCCCCCTTAAAGTTGAACTCGTCGTCTTTAAAAGAATGTTACAGTTTATCACGCGCTGGCGTGAAATATTTAGATCACACAATTTAGTAGATTTTAGAACAAAATGTATTATAGCTTATAAAATTCGGTACTGCCAACGCTGCGACTTTAGCTCCCCAGAGCTCAGAAAATAAAATTAGCTTCACTGATTTTAGAGCGTAAAAATCACATTTCAAACTGGCGTGGAGTATACCTCTGAAGGCTCCACACAATAAGACTTAGATAACTTCGAGCGTCAAAATCACACTTCAAACTGGCGTGGAGTATGCCTCTGAAGGCTCCACAAGAATAGTACTCAGATAAATTCGAGCGTCAAAATCACACTTCAAACTGGCGTGGAGTATGCCTCTGAAGGCTCCACAAGATAAGTACTTAGATAGGCGTCAGGCCAGACTATTTATGAGAAACTGACAAGGGCGGTGGAGTGGGGCGGAGTCGGATAAAAACTTCCAGAGTTTATGTCTCACAAAGATGGGGCTAGTGTCATTCTTCTCCAAATGAATCCAACGTCTCAAATTACTCGAGCGGAGATTAATCCGTTCGGCGGTTCCTTAGATACACACTTCCGCGCGCTTTTTACTACAGACGCCGTCCACCTCGTGGTCACGGCTTGGTCTCTTGCGATTGGCTGATTCAATCGTATGTTCGTTGAGAGGACCTCGTGATTCTCCCTTTGTGTCTCCAATTTTGGTACAGTAGTTGCACAATTTGGCCTTGAACTCGACTAATTCTGGCCGTCCCCAGGAATAGCTACCAACTCAGCTTCTGTTGCAACCATTACGAAATGCTGGCCTCCCTAATATCCAAGTCGACTTCCTTATGTGCTGCCTGGGCCGTAGTAATAATAATAATAAATATGAATACTTATTTATCGAAGATCAATAAGGGTTCACTACTTATCTGATTGTCTTCCGTACTACAGCTACTCGCAGTTTTCGTGCTCACTGGAACTCACTGTGCGGTCGACTGTGGTGGTTATCTTAACGACTGTTTTTTTTCCTGCCTTCTCCCCCCTGTCCCTACGTGCTGTGGGGAGTGATAGCGATGTGTTTATGAGCGGTGTTGCCAACCTAGATAAGATGTATGTTATTGAATGAGGTGGGTCTACAACTATTAAAGACCGTGGATTTGCCCTCGCCACGCGTGGAGCATAACCCATTCGAACTAAGCGTTGACGGTCTAATGAGGACGTCCCGGCACCTTTAATACTTCAGCGAATATGGGCCTTGGTTTATTGCAGAAGAAAAGTACATCGTACACCTGATCCAGATAACATTTACCTATTAAAAACCCCCTAATTTCCCCCTTTTTTTATCTAGCTTGGCTGTGTCGCTAACTTGTGTTTTGTTTCTGACAGGGTGTGTTTTTAGTAGCGTGAAGAGGGGTGAGCTCTCCATGAACGTGTGTTCATTTAGATTGTTGGGATTGTTTCGTTTGGCTAGGTGTATCTCGATTGCTTCCTTTATGTCAAGAGCTCTGCCTTTCGATTCGTGATGGATTATTTTAAGGTCCGACTCTATGTTGGTAAAGCTGTGCCCTGCGTCACACATATGTTCGCACATGGCTGAATGTGTTCCGTATCTTATCGCATTCCTATGTTCATTATAACGTGTGTCTACTCGCCTTCCACTCTGCCCGATGTAATTAGCTTGACAATCGGTGCCTTGGCACGTTTAGAATATACCCCTGACCTTGAATACGGGTCACGTTTATTTAGATTACAATTTAGGAGGTGCCTAGCGGTTGTGTTTTTCGTCGTGAAAGCTATCTTTATGCCTTGTTTTCTGAATAGGTTAGTGATTTTATATGTATTCGTATTCACATAGTTGAAACGCGCAAATTTTTTCTCATTACTGTCCGGTTTGGGAATCGTTTTATCTTTATTTTTATGTTTGGCTATAATTTGATTTATTTTGCTTGGCGAGAAGTTGTTTTCCTTTGCTATTTGCATAATAGTTCTTATTTCCTTATTATAGCTGTCTTTTGACATGGGTATGATTAAAGCCCTGTGCACCATTGAATTGAAACCCGCTAGTTTGTGCGTACTGGGGTGATTAGACTGATTGTCGTTTGCATGCAAGGTTTGTGTTGCTTTCCGGAATATGGAATATGAAAGGTCGTTGTCTTTACGTTCAATAGTTATATCGAGATAATTTATTTTCCGGTCTAATTCGGATTCCTTAGTGAATTAATGGATTGGAGAATTGTTTCTTCGCTTATTAGTTCAGTATCGTAGATGCAAATTACATCATCTACGTATCTTTTCCATATTACTATTCCCTTTGTTGAAGTCTTTTCTAAGAACGCATTTTCTAGTGCATTGATGAAGATGTCAGCGATTAACCCACTCAGTGGCAATCCCTTTGCTAGGCCTTCTTTCTGTGTGTATATTTTATTGTCGAATTGAAACACGTTTTGGGTGAGAACGACCCTCAGTAATCTCACAATCTCTTCAATTTCTTTTACCGAATTGTTGGATTTTAAGTTGTTTTCGATAGTGTTGATTGCTTCAATAATCGGAATATTGGTGTACATGTTAGTTACGTCGAAGGATACTAGCCTGAAGCTAGGTTTCATGTGTAGGGTGTTCAATGCTGTTACTAGTTCTGTTGTGTTCTTTACAGAGTTGTTTTTGTCGTTGGAAAGACGGCATTTTAAGATTTTTAGTAACTCATTTCTGATTTTGTAATTAGGGGCATTCCTACAATTGACTATTGGTCTCATTGGGAATTCCCGTTTGTGTATTTTTGGTAGTCCCCTCAATGACGGTATTTTCGGGTTCATGTTTATTAGTTTTGATTTTTCGGCTTTGGTCAGTATGTATTGAACCCGAGGGGGTCATGCTGACTGATATCGAACGTGGATCTCAGAGACTGTGATCTCAGTATAAAGGTTCCACCAGGGAACGAACCCGAGATCTGCTGAAAGAGTTTCGTTGTAAAAACCCCTGGAGGAAAGTATATATTTAATCACTGGTGTGATTTCAGTTGATAATGACATTATTTATTAAAATAATGCAGGGAAAATGAGCGGAATACAGCATTATTGGACTACTTGGAGTAGGCTATGCTGGACTTAGAACGCAGAAGTAGAGAGTTTGACATTTTACTAATAGCCCCAGAATTGTGGGAGGAGACTCTTGGAGCCCTGTCAATCTCGCTGACCTAGTTAAGTCGTCTGGAAGAGGTCTGGGGTTGAATAATGACCCAGTTCTTCCCCGTTTGAGAATAGCACTAAGAAGGGAGGGGAGAGATCCCAAGGAAAATCATTGATTACTCGTGATTGGAGTAACGCAATGACATGAGAGTTGCACACAGGTGAATCTTTAGCCAGGAGGCTAATTTTAGAGCCTTTAATCTGCGCAATTGATGCATATTTAATGGAGTGCGTAAGGACACAGGACTATGGATGTTCGCGGCTGGGTTTGACGATGTCGCCAGGGATTCCCACTGAATCCGCGTCCCCACGCTATGGAAAAAGCAATTAATATTAATTAATTGGCCGATCGATCCTTCAGCACGCAGATAGTTCTGGGATCAGTGAAGAAAAAGGAACCCGATGAGCATTGTTTCGAGACCAGAATCACGCTGGGAGAGGAGTTGATATAGCGCGGGAATTCTAGCTCTACTTTTTTGTGTGAAACGGATATAAGGGAGTCGACCCTTGGCAGAAGTCAGTTGTTGTCAGTTTTTGAACAGACTCGAGCGCGGAACGTATGTTGCTCTGGCTTAGGAGAGGACGCTCACACAAAAGACTTGAACATTTAGTGTTAATCATTATATATCCGCGCAGTGTAATGCACCAAGTGAGAAGATAATAATGTATAGTCAGGAAGTAATAAGAAGTACGGTAATCAACGAACTTTATTGTGTGAAATGTGTATTACCGAAGTCAAGGAAGGAGGCCCGGACTTCAACTTGGGAAGCCGCACAGTAAGACCTTTAGAAGGCTTTTATTAAGGACAGTCGTGCTGCGTGTGTAGTCAGCAGTACGAACAATGGTTTGTGTTCACATAGGAAGTACCGTGTGATATAAGTTGCAGAACTATTGAAAGTAATAATCTGTGTAAAAACTATGTACAATGTTAAGCGCAGTGTATAATATATTGACTGGTTATACGTGTCTTATTACGCTGGACTGCGCTGGGAGAAACTTTATGAAGTATTTGGTAATGTCTTAAGAATACCAAATAGTAACGCTCAGGACGGAAGTAAGCATATTTATGCAAAGCAGGAAGTTTACCGTAGGATTATTGATAGACTGTTGGTGGATTCCGGAGGCAGATGAACCAGACTTTCAATCAGGAGTTGGTAGGAGCACGGAGGATGCCGTAGATACCTGCAATTCTGATATTTTGCCAGGGAATTTCAACCAACGAAAAGTGTAAAAAGTGACGTGTGTTATGTACAAATCATATGTGAAAAATCTTTTAAATTAATGATTTAATAAGTGTTATAAAGTGTCATGGGTTTTGGCTGCAATAGCTTCTTTATAGAAATGAAAAGTGCCGTGTGGTTGGTGAAAGAAATGTATTATAAAATGTGTATAGGCAAGATGCAAATGTCGCACTAATTCTGCAAATGGCAGGCGACCCGGAAGGATATAGGTGGTTGGAGCCACCATGATGAGCCTAGATATGTGAGTACCCCACAAATTATGATTATGTAGAAGTATAGACCACTGCATGTAATGTGATTTCAGAATTATAAAATATGCCAGTAAGAATCAGTATTAGGAGATAGACCCTCCAGGTTTAATCATTATTGTGTTGATTTTAGTAGAGTTGAGATGTTGTTATGTCAGTAAGTGGATTAATTGTTACCACTATTAATAAAATGGCAAATCAGTTATGTAAACGTAACGTAACGAACGCGGTTGTTCGATTTTTAAGATGGTTAAGTTGTGTCGGATTTTGGTAATTTATGTCAGTAATAATAATAATAATAATAATAATGAATAATAAAAGGTATGAATTAATGCATCAGGCAAAATGTGGTAAGCAAGAAATATTTACGCTAATGGGAAGACTTATCGATCCAAGCAGTACGATTATACAGTAAGATTACATTAAGGGATGAAAAAGGGAATTTAATATCAGAATATATTGTATTAATGGGAATATAATTATGCAAGGAAATGGAAGAGCTTTCTAGTGAATTGAATTTGCAGCTTGTGTAAAAGCTTATAGAGTAATTGATAGATTTCTCTTAATAATTATAGGACGAAGATCATAACATTAGGTCAGGAGCCAGGTAGTCTATTCGACGTATGAAATCTCGTATAGCCGTGGGCATACAGGGATATGTGCTTTGTGCCAGAGTGTAATTAGTGTTTGGTCCCTAACTCTAATGATGGATATGGATTGTTCCGGGTTCGAATCCTGTGATAGGTGAGAGGAGAACGTTGGACACCTCTGCATCTATCTGATCGCCCGAGAACTTATTATTGAGTGATTCGGCTCTTGTGAAGCGAATCTTATGAACGGCAGTATATGACTGACCGCAGCATTTATTAAGATACCGGTTATCCTGATAGACCAATGTTTTTATGAATCTCGTGCCTTCATGTTGAAATGGACCTATTTGGTGCCAGTTATTATTATATCCTCAGGGTAGGAATAAATGTTAAGCTCATCCAGTACCTATTTGCATACCAGTCAGTTTAAATCCATTGGGATATGTGTGTCATTGTGACCACGGTATTGTCTTTAAAATCGTATTACTGCTTGGGGAGATGTCAGCCAAGTGGCAGGAAGCGAGGGTCGAGGTACTGTTGGGACCTCACTCCACCCCATTGTATACAGGCCGCTCGGAAGAGGGGCTGAGCGGTCAAGCGAACCGTGAAAGAAGGTTTAAAAAGGGCAGGTTTTAGACCCTGTTAATGACATGAAAGGAAACATTGTTATATTGAGTAATGTAGTCATGTGGTTTAAGAACACATTGGTAATTATGGATCACCCTGATGGTTCATGATTTTAGCAATCTAACGAACGGTTGGAAGTTGCATTTGTTACTGTCACTGACACCTTTTTCAGAAGTTGGTTACTTAACGCCACAGGCTACGCTCGTGAGGGTAGCTTAATAATACCATCCGACATAGCGATAACTAAAGTTTTGAAGATGAAATCACAACGGCATGCAGTGGAGCTATAAATACAGTGGAGCTATATAAATAGAGAAGTGTAGGGGTAGCTTTACATAATTATGGAGTTGCACGTAGATTTTGTTGTGCAACACCTGGATAGGCTAATGCATGTAAAGCATTCGGTGGGAAGAGAGAGATCAAACACACACGGTACACATAATTGTCAAATTAAGACGAGGTTTAAGGAATAAGTAATTTTGTGAAATTAAAGAAGTCACATTGGATGACAGAAGAATCAAAGTACAGTTTTGTTTATGAAGTTGTATGTGCATCAGCGCACTAGAATGAATTGTAAAGTTAATATAAGTGTAAAGGTTTGAGTTATGATATGAGTTTATTATGATAATATTATGTTAATATTAGTGGATTGTGGAAGTAATTTTTGTTTGATTTTGTTTTATGTTTGTGGGGATTGTTTTACTTGTTTGAAGCCATGATTTTATTACTGAATTAAAATCTTTAGAATAGAGTTGTGCCTTATCATTGTAGAGTTGATACCTTTTAGTCTCAAATCCAAAATATGCAACTGCTCAATGGGGGAACGGTACACGCCTGAGTCCTGACGCTAGCTGGAGGCGGAAGCATATTTTCCATCGAGATTACTCACATGGGTACATGGAAATTGATGTCCTGTACAGTGATTTGAGCTATAGGTACAACTAAAGTCGGTCTAGATTTAATGCACACAACTACATTAAAGTAACAATTAACATGAATTAGGGGATGACTGCGCCTAACCTTAGCTAAGCGCCGATACAAACAATATAAATTTTGATAAACACCTCCTATGCATCTCACTTCTTTATCATGTCGCCCGTGTGTGGGCATAGCATGAGCATATATTTATCATGGCGCCCAGGTTTGTGGAGCTTATGGGATTTAGGGAAACCCCATAGATTTTTATGGTATTTCATGGGGAAAACCATAGTCATTTTTTGCCTCAAACTGTGTTTGAGTGATTTTTGAGTTGAGTAGGCTTTTGATGTAACGCGGAATCTCTCTATTGAGAAGAGAATTTCCCAAGGGTACGAGCGCTACATACCAAATCCACAATTTATCATAAAATTCATAGGTTTAGTACAATCTTACAATATGTGTACAGTGTTTGGTGTCTCTCTTCAAAACGTATCCACACATGTTTCCAGGAAGCCTGCCTGCATCTCAAAGTGTATTATTGTGAGAATGGCGGGTACAGAGGAGATCCTGCAGGTGATTGCAGGGTTGAAACAGCATTTTGACGCTGTTAACGAACAGAATAGGCTGGAAGCTAAGGCTTTCCAGGATGAAATAAACACTCGGTTAGATGCCAATCAGCTGGCAATTCATGCAAATCGGGTTGCAATGAATGAAAATCAGAGTGAATTGAATAATCGGTTAGATGCTAATCAGGTTGAATTGAGTAACCGTTTAGAGGCTAATCAGGTTGAATTGGGTAACCGTTTAAATGCAAATCAGGTTGAAATTAACAACCGATTGTATGCAAATAATGTTGAATTAAATGATAAGTTAGGTCAAATGCAGGAAACGATTAAGACCGAAGTAACAGAAACCGTTGTAAGCATTATATCAGAAATGCAGATTAAAACAGATAAACTTTTCGAGGCTATAGAAGCCAAGCTTGAAAGTAATTTACAAGCGTGTAAGCATGCGCAGGATGAAACCAACAGTAGGTTAGATGCGCTGTCTAATGACATTAAGGATATTCAAATCCAAAATGAGGCGAATCTCGAACGCCAAGCGAAACAGTTTTCAGAATTTACGAGAACGGTAGATCAGAGGTTAGAAGAGAACGACTCTAAATGGGACCAGAAATTGAAAAGCTATGCTAGAGCAATTAACGGTGATCTCAAGAAACAGGATCAGAACATATTAGATCAATGTCAGGAAATAGGCGTGATTAAGGCTATCGCTAATGAAAGTAAAGAGCTGGTAGGCAACATGAAAGGTCAGATGAGCAAAGTTCGTCAAGAAGTGGACCAAATTCACAGTGACATTATCATCGTTAATAAAAAGCAAGAGGAGAACAGAGGAGAAATTGTTAAGGTCCGGAATGAAATGTCAAAAGTCAATGGACACATTCAAGAGGAAATTAAAGGGCTGAGAGAAGAACTCGAAGTAAGAGAAGGCCAGAAGACAGAGGCAAGCGACAAGACCCTTGCTCAAATTAAGGAAGATGTAGAGGATGAAATCTCCCATATCAAACAAAGCCTGAAAGAAGACAAGAAGAAAATATTTCAAGTGGCAGAGGAAAATCGAGATAGGCTTACCAGAATCGAGAAGGAGGTAATTATTCGACTGGAAAGAGCGGAGATGCGCCACAATAAAATGGAGATTAGGATAATCGCACAGGAGGAAACCCTTATGAAAGATCCTAAGTCAAGTGAAGGTAGCATGGAAGATATGAGGACGACAAGGTGGGCAGACTTAGAAACCCAACCTATAATAAGAAATGCTACAGGCCCAGGCGAAAGTACTTATATGACGCCAGGTGCACCAGTTGCAGCATCAACGCCACATGAAAATGCTATGCACACCCAGGTGATAAACGTAATCAGGGCAAGCGAAGAGAAACCAAGGAAATTCTCAGGTAGCCACTGTAATATGACACCAAAATATTGGTTGAAGGAAGTGCCTGAATATTTGAATGATGCGCGGATACCACAAGAGCGCAGGCTACGAGCCATTGAGAAACTAACAGAGTGCGAATGTGCATTATGGTTTCGCAGTTTCCGGTATACTTTCGATACTGTTGAGGAGTTTCGGGAGGCATTTTTGAAACGGTACTGGGATCCAGCGACTCAGCAAAATTTGAGATTGGATTTGTATTCAAAAAGATACAGCACCAACAACCCAACGAAGTACGCAGAGTTTTTCATCTCTCAGATGTGTCGGTTCAAAGAACTTGATCAAAAACCTAGCGAGCTGGAGCTATGTATTGCTATCGCCAAGCAGCTTCCATACGAGATCCAAAGACTGATAATCTCGGCAAATGCGAAAACTACTATGGAAATGGTGACAGTTCTTAGACAACTGGATCTCACAACAGCCAATACGATGCGTCAGAATCGAACCGTGGAACAGGTACACGTGACCAACACGCAGACTGACCAGCATCAAGCTCCAAGGAACAACAAAGCTACGAGCACTGAAACATTAGATTCCAACGGACGTCAATGGGAACAGGAACCCAGAAGATGGCAGCCGAAGTACAAAGGGAATGCTGGTAGAGGAGGAAGAGGCCGAAATTCGTGGAATAAGCAGAATACACCGTACCAAAACAATGGAGGTAACAATGGCCAAGAAGGCAACAATAGGAATTGGAGACCCCAGGAAAGAAGAAGTAACTTTGATGACGAGGTAGAGGAACGATATCACGCTTCATTGCGATACCTCGAGGAAAGGGGAGATGAGCCCCAGAAGCAACAAGTCCGCTGGCAAGAAGTTATGCAGAATAGGACGTCGCCAGACAGATATGGAGATGGAGCTAAGAGTTTGGAGTTACAGCGCAGCGAACAAGAGAGAAGAAATTCTAAGGGAACTGGCGCTATAGAAAAAAAAACTCCAAAATTAGAAGAGTTCGAGACTGATGGATGGAAGTCAGTTAACATCATCAATTGGATAGTCAAACCAGAAGAGCTAATCAAGGATACAGGAGGATCACAGGTCATGGTCAAGAGAGAATTGCCCATTATAATAGTAAGAGTGGCAGGATTGAAAATAAGAAGTCTGTTAGACACGGGTTCAACAGTGTGCCTTATGACACAAGCTTTATATAATGAAATAGCCCAGAGAGAGAATGTTTTGAAAATACCGATCTCTAGTGTCAAAATAAAAGGTGTAATTCCAGACAGAACGATGATATGCAAATATCAGGTATTCCTAGATTTACAGATAGGAGGCTCTATTTTCTCACAGAGTTTTCTATTAGTAAACAAACTGCCTTATAACCTACTTATTGGGGCAGAATTTATAAGGGAATACAGAGTGATAATAGACCTATCACAGGACAGAGTTATGTTCCGTGTGAATGAGGAAGCCGAAGGCTTAAAGGTCTCACTCAATCAGATTGAACCAGGGTCAGATGAGCAAGTATGGCATACATACAGAGACGTGGCGGAGGAAGAAGTGTTAGCTATTGAGCAGTTAGAAGAAGAACTGAAAACACTAGCCACAGACATGGAGAAAGATCTGGAACCCGAACTGGAAGAACATATTTCGGAAAAACTAGAAGAAGCAAAAATTGGGCCACGAGAGAAAGAAAATTTAAAGAAATTATTACTGGAACAGAAGGAAGTCTTTGATTTGAGACCGGGTCGTATAAAGAACTTCACTTATGCTTTTCAAGTCCGTGATTGGACACCATTTAGGCAGAAACCCTCCCCTATAGCCGAAAAGCATTATGCCAAGGTGAAAGAGGCAATTTAGGAGATGTTGGAGGCCGGTGTTATTGAGAAAACACCTACGCCTTATGTAAGTCCATTGGTAATCGTACCTAAGACAGACGGGACTGTCAGAATATGTCTGGACCTGAGACATTTAAATTTGAAGGTTATTCCGGAATTCGACCAAGTGCCACCTATTAAAGAAATCCTCAGGAAGTTCAAAGGGAAGACCATATTCACAAATTTAGATATTACTTCAAGTTTCCAGCATCTTGAATTAGAGAAGAAAACTAGTCTGTTGACAGGATTCATGTTTGATCAACACACATACACGTTTTTAAGGCTACCTTTTGGTTTGAAAACAGCTGGTTCAGCCCTGATAAGAGCGTTAGATCGCAATCTATCAGATGATGTTAAAGAGAGTACCATCAGATGCGTAGACGACATTCTACTCACATCCGAATCTCTGGAGGAGCACATGAGAGACCCGAAGAAGTTGCTAGATGACCTTCGAGAAGCTAACTTTAAGGTTAATATCAAGAAATCGCACTTCTGTCAGAGGGAAGTTAAATTCCTAGGGCATGTTATTGATGCAAATGGAGTTAAGCTAAACCCAGATAAATTAGAGGTAATTCGAAATTTCCCTCGACCCACGAAAGTTAAGCACGTCCGACAGAATTTGGGAGTAATTGGATTCTTTTCGAACCACTGCCCAAACTATACTACGACTGTAGCACCCCTGCAGGACCTATTGAAGAAAGGCGGCAGGTGGAATTGGACGGAGCAATGTCAGGAAGCATTCGTGAGGTCAAAACAAATGCTTTTGGAATATGTGAAGCTGGGATACCCTGATTATACCCAGAAGTTCATCATACAGACGGATGCATCACTTGTTGGGATAGGAGCGATGCTATTCCAAGAAAATGTTGACCAGCCCGAAAAGAAAGTTTTTATTGCCTTTATAAGTAGGAGGTTGAAAGCCCATGAGAAAAATTACACGATTACAGAGATAGAGTTACTTGCAATTTTGCACGCGTTGCAATATGGAGTTAAGCCAAACCCAGATAAATTAGAGGTAATTCGAAAAATCAGAGACCTACAAAACAATGCATACAGAATAAGGCATTTAGAAACAGGAAACGACGTCGTTATGAATTCAGCCAATTTAAAAATTTACCATTCGCCAGAAGAATTTGATGAACAAGAAGAAGTATTAGCAGCGCACATCCAACTGAACGTGGATGGCAAAGTCAGTCAGGCAGTCAGACCTGAAGGTTCACGCGGCGAGACGGAACAAGAAGCAGACAGCTTGCCCAGTGTAAGGGACAAACAGCAAGAATGCCAGTGCCTGCAAGAACTTTACAAAGAAATGGTCGAAGCGGCAAGGGAAGTTGAGGCCATAAATGAAGCCCTCCGTCAAGAGAATGAACAGCTTAGAGCTGAGCGCAGTGTGGAAGGGGGAGCTAGACAATCCTACTCGCAGCCAGACGAGGTGAAGGACCCCTAATATAAACACAGACAGTGGTAGACAGTCAGCTGGTTACTTAAAGAAAGTCACTTGCAATTGACTTCTATAAGTTTTGCAAGGGGAATATGAACCCGAGGGGGTCATGCTGACTGATATCGAACGTGGATCTCAGAGACTGTGATCTCAGTATAAAGGTTCCACCAGGGAACGAACCCGAGATCTGCTGAAAGAGTTTCGTTGTAAAAACCCCTGGAGGAAAGTATATATTTAATCACTGGTGTGATTTCAGTTGATAATGACATTATTTATTAAAATAATGCAGGGAAAATGAGCGGAATACAGCATTATTGGACTACTTGGAGTAGACTATGCTGGACTTAGAACGCAGAAGTAGAGAGTTTGACATTTTACTAATAGCCCCAGAATTGTGGGAGGAGACTCTTGGAGCCCTGTCAATCTCGCTAACCTAGTTAAGTCGTCTGGAAGAGGTCGAGGGGTTGAATAATGACCCAGTTCTTCCCCGTTTGAGAATATCACTAAGAAGGGAGGGGAGAGATCCCAAGGAAAATCATTGATTACTCGTGATTGGAGTAACGCAATGACATGAGAGTTGCACACAGGTGAATCTTTAGCCAGGAGGCTAATTTTAGAGCCTTTAATCTGCGAAATTGATGCATATTTAATGGAGTGCGTAAGGACACAGGACTATGGATGTTCGCGGCTGGGTTTGACGATGCCGCCAGGGATTCCCACTGAAACCGCGTCCCCACGCTATGGAAAAAGCAATTAATATTAATTAATTGGCCGATCGATCCTTCAGCACGCAGATAGTTCTGGGATCAGTGAAGAAAAAGGAACCCGATGAGCATTGTTTCGAGACCAGAATCACGCTGGGAGAGGAGTTGATATAGCGCGGGAATTCTAGCTCTACTTTTTTGTGTGAAACGGATATAAGGGAGTCGACCCTTGGCAGAAGTCAGTTGTTGTCAGTTTTTGAACTGACTCGGGCGCGGAACGTATGTTGCTCTGGCTTAAGAGAGGACGCTCACACAAAGGACTTGAACATTTAGTGTTAATCATAATATATCCGCGCAGTGTAATGCACCAAGTGAGAAGATAATAATGTATAGTCAGGAAGTAATAAGAAGTACGGTAATCAACGAACTTTATTGTGTGAAATGTGTATTACCGAAGTCAAGGAAGGAGGCCCGGACTTCAACTTGGGAAGCCGCACAGTAAGACCTTTAGAAGGCTTTTATTAAGGACAGTCGTGCTGCATGTGTAGTCAGCAGTACGAACAATGGTTTGTGTTCACATAGGAAGTACCGTGTGATATAAGTTGCAGAACTATTGAAAGTAATAATCTGTGTAAAACCTATGTACAATGTTAAGCGCAGTGTATAATATATTGACTGGTTATACGTGTCTTATTACGCTGGACTGCGCTGGGAGAAACTTTATGAAGTATTTGGTAATGTCTTAAGAATACCAAATAGTAACGCTCAGGACGGAAGTAAGCATATTTATGCAAAGCAGGAAGTTTACCGTAGGATTATTGATAGACTGTTGGTGGATTCCGGAGGCAGATGAACCAGACTTTCAATCAGGAGTTGGTAGGAGCACGGAGGATGCCGTAGATACCTGCAATTCTGATATTTTGCCAGGGAATTTCAACCAACGAAAAGTGTAAAAAGTGACGTGTGTTATGTACAAATCATATGTGAAAAATCTTTTAAATTAATGATTTAATAAGTGTTATAAAGTGTCATGGGTTTTGGAAGCAATAGCTTCTTTATAGAAATGAAAAGTGCCGTGTGGTTGGTGAATGAAATGTATTATAAAATGTGTATAGGCAAGATGCAAATGTAGCACTAATTCTGCAAATGGCAGGCGACCCGGAAGGATATAGGTGGTTGGAGCCACCATGATGAGCCTAGATATGTGAGTACCCCACAAATTATGATTATGTAGAAGTATAGACCACTGCATGTAATGTGATTTCAGAATTATAAAATATGCCAGTAAGAATCAGTATTAGGAGATTGACCCTCCAGGTTTAATCATTATTGTGTTGATTTTAGTAGAGTTGAGATGTTGTTATGTCAGTAAGTGGATTAATCGTTACCACTATTAATAAAATGGCAAATCAGTCATGTAAACGTAACGTAACGAACACGGTTGTTCGAGTTTTAAGATGGTTAAGTTGTGTCGGATTTTGGTAATTTATGTCAGTAAGAATAATAATAATAATAATGAATAATAAAAGGTATGAATGAATGCATCAGGCAAAATGTGGTAAGCAAGAAATATTTACGCTAATGGGAAGACTTATTGATCTAAGCAGAAAGTATACAGTAAGATTACATTAAGGGATGAAAAAGGGAATTTAATATCAAAATATATTGTATTAATGGGAATATAATTATGCAAGGAAATGGAAGAGCTTTCTAGAGAATTGAATTTGCAGCTTGTGTAAAAGCTTATAGAGTAATTGATAGATTTCTCTTAATAATTATAGGACGAAGATCATAACATTAGGTCAGGAGCCAGGTAGTCTATTCGACGTATGAAATCTCGTATAGCCGTGGGCATACTGGGATATGTGCTTTGTGCCAGAGTGTAATTAGTGTTTGGACACTAACTCTAATGATGGATATGGAATGTTCCGTGTTCGAATCCTGTGATAGGTGAGAGGAGAACGTTGGACACCTCTGCACTCTATCTGATCGCCCGAGAACTTATTATTGAGTGATTCGGCTCTTGTGAAGCGAATCTTATGAACGGCAGTATATGACTGACCGCAGCATTTATTAAGATACCGGTTATCCAGATAGACCAATGTTTTTATGAATCTCGTGCCTTCATTTTGAAATGGACCTATTTGGTGCCAGTTATTATTATATCCTCAGGGTAGGAATAAATGTTAAGC
Source organism: Meconema thalassinum (assembly GCA_946902985.2). NCBI lineage: Eukaryota > Metazoa > Arthropoda > Insecta > Orthoptera > Tettigoniidae > Meconema > Meconema thalassinum. Next base: position 1,885,295,941 of record OX336388.2, read on the forward strand.
TCATCCAGTACCTATTTGCATACCAGTCAGTTTAAATCCATTGGGATATGTGTGTCATTGTGACCACGGTATTGTCTTTAAAAATCGTATTACTGCTTGGGGAGATGTCAGCCAAGTGGCAGGAAGCGAGGGTCGAGGTACTGTTGGGACCTCACTCCACCCCATTGTATACAGGCCGCTCGGAAGAGGGGCTGAGCGGTCAAGCGAACCGTGAAAGAAGGTTTAAAAAGGGCAGGTTTTAGACCCTGTTAATGACATGAAAGGAAACATTGTTATATTGAGTAATGTAGTCATGTGGTTTAAGAACACATTGGTAATTATGGATCACCCTGATGGTTCATGATTTTAGCAATCTAACGAATGGTTGGAAGTTGCATTTGTTACTGTCACTGACACCTTTTTCAGAAGTTGGTTACTTAACGCCACAGGCTACGCTCGTGAGGGTAGCTTAATAATACCATCCGACATAGCGATAACTAAAGTTTTGAAGATGAAATCACAACGGCATGCAGTGGAGCTATAAATACAGTGGAGCTATATAAATAGAGAAGTGTAGGGGTAGCTTTACATAATTATGGAGTTGCACGTAGATTTTGTTGTGCAACACCTGGATAGGCTAATGCATGTAAAGCATTCTGTGAGAAGTGAGAGATCAAACACACACTGTACACATAATTGTCAAATTAAGACGAGGTTTAAGGAATAAGTAATTTTGTGAAATTAAAGAAGTCACATTAGATGACAGCAGAATCAAAGTACAGTTTTGTTTATGAAGTTGTATTTGCATCAGCGCACTAGAATGAATTGTAAAGTTAATATAAGGGAAAAGGTTTGAGTTATGATTTGAGTTTATTATGATAATATTATGTTAATATTAGTGTATTGTGGAAGTAATTTTTGTTTGATTTTGTTTTATGTTTGTGGGGATTGTTTTATTTGTTTGAAGCCATGTTTTTATTACTGAATTAAAATCTTTAGAATAGAGTTGTGCCTTATCATTGTAGAGTTTATACCTTTTAGTCTCAAATCAAAAATATGCAACTGCTCAATGGGGGAACGGTACACGCCTGAGTCCTGACGCTAGCTGGAGGCGGAAGCATATTTTCCATCGAGATTACTCACATGGGTACAGTATTCTGTTTCTTTTTGTGCACTTTTTATTTGTTTTTGGAATTTGTTGGTGGGGTCTTTTATTAATCAAAATCAGAGCAACGAGGAAGCATGAAACGCTAGAAAATAAATTAAGAAAACTGGGAGAAACACAGAACCATCAATCTAACGAACAACACACGAATAACAATGAATTCAATTTCCACAGCAGAGTAAACAACAGAACGAACGTAACCTTTTCTCAAGGTGAAATGAATATGTTAGACAAAGGTTTGAAATACAACTGCACAGACGCACACACGAACCACAATATAAAACAGTTAATCACAGATATTGAGATAGCCCCAGCAGAAGACAGGGAATTAACCAAAAATCTCGCCACCAACGAAGCCAAAAAAATCCTCAAACGAGAGGGCGATAGCAATAACATTCAAAACAACAAACAACTCAAAGAAATAAAGTCGTTGAAACAAAAAATAAAAGAACATGACTTAATCATCACAAAAGCAGATAAGGGAAACACTACAGTAATTTTGAACAAAACAGAATACATTAAAAAAACAGTCGAATTCCTAAACAACAACGAAATCAAGGAATTAATAAAAGACCCCACCATCAAATTCCAAAAACAAATAAAGAGTGCGCTAAAAGAAACAGAATACATACTGACCAAAGCCGAAAAATCAAAACTAATAAACATGAACCCGAAAATACCGTCATTGAGGGGACAACCAAAAATACACAAAAAGGAATGCCCAATGAGACCAATAGTCAATTGAAGAAATGCCTTTAATTACAAAATCAGAAATGAGTTACTAAAAATCTTAAAATGCCGTCTTTCCAACGACAAAAACAACTCTGTAAAGAACACAACAGAACTAGTAACAGCATTGAACACCCTACAAATGAAACCTAGCTTCAGGCTAGTATCCTTCGACTTAACTAACATGTACACCAATATTCTGATTATTGAAGCAATCAACACTATCGAAATCAACTTAAAATCCAACAATTCGGTAAAAGAAATTGAAGAGATTGTGAGATTACTGAGGGTCGTTCTCACCCAAAACGTGTTTCAATTCGACAATAAAATATACACACAGAGAGAAGGCCTAGCAATGGGATCGCCACTAAGTGGGTTAATCGCTGACATCTTCATCAATGCACTAGAAAATGCGTTCTTAGGAAAGACTTCAACTAAGGAAATAGTAATATGGACAAGATACATAGATGATGTAATTTGCATCTACGATACTGAACTAACAAGCGAAGAAACAATTCTCCAATCCATTAATTCACTAAGGAATCCGAAATAGACCGGAAAATAAATTATCTCGATATAACTATTGAACGTAAAGACAACGACCTTTCATATTCCATATTCCGGAAAGCAACACAAACCTCGCATGCAATCGACAATCAGTCAAATCACCCCAGTACGCACAAACTAGCGGGTTTCAATTCAATGGTGCACAGGGCTTTAATCATACCCATGTCAAAAGACAACTATAATAAGGAAATAAGAACTATTATGCAAATAGCAAAGGAAAACAACTTCTCGCCAAGCAAAATAAATCAAATTATAGCCAAACATAAAAATAAAGATAAAACGATTCCCAAACCGGACAGTAATGAGAAAAAATTTGCGCGTTTCAACTATGTGAATACGAATACATATAAAATCACTAACCTATTCAAAAAACAAGGCATAAAGATAGCTTTCACGACGAAAAACACAACCTCTAGGCACCTCCTAAATAGTAATCTAAATAAACGTGACCCGTATTCAAGGTCAGGGGTATATTCTATAACGTGCCAAGACACCGATTGTCATGCTAATTACATCGGGCAGAGTGGAAGGCGAGTAGACACACGTTATAATGAACATAGGAATGCGATAAGATACGGAACACATTCAGCCGTGTGCGAACATATGTGTGACGCAGGGCACAGCTTTACCAACATAGAGTCGGACCTTAAAATAATCCATCACGAATCGAAAGGCAGAGCTCTTGACATAAAGGAAGCAATCGAGATACACCTAGCCAAACGAAACAATCCCAACAATCTAAATGAACACACGTTCATGGAGAGCTCACCCCTCTTCACGCTACTAAAAACACACCCTGTCGGAAACACAATTTAGCGACACAGCCAAGCTAGATAAAAAGGGGGGAAATTAGGGGTTTTGTAATAGGTAAATGTTATCTGGATCAGGTGTACGATGTACTTTTCTCCTGCAATATACCAAGGCCCATATTCGCGGCAGTATTAAAGGTGCCGGGACGTCCTCATAAGACCGTCAACTCTTAGTTCGAATGGGTTATGCTCCACGCGTGGCGAGGGCTAATTCACGGTCTTTAATAGTTGTAGACCCACCTCATTCCATAACATACATCTTATCTAGTTTGGCAACACCTCATATAAACACATCGCTATCACTCCCCACAGCACGTAGGGACAGGGAAAAACCAGTCGTTAAGATAACCACCGCAGTCGACCGCACAGTGAGTTCCAGAGAGCACGAAAACTGCGAGTAGCTGTAGTACGGAAGACAATCAGATAAGTAGTTAGCCTAAAATTTTATAGTTTAACCATAGTTCACAACCATATAATCTCTCTAAAGTACAAGCTCCGGATAGCTATCACCATTTAGCATTTCACCTAACATATATACTGCATTTAGCATACACTGACAGTTGCAGTACCAATACTGCAACTAAATAATTGTACATATTGTAAATATTTTCACCTGTATTTCGAACATAGATGTTGTAGCCTAAGTGTAATGGATCTGATGATGATCGCTTGATGATCGAAACGGGTCATCCTAGTGTTTTATTAATCTCATGTAATTTATTTCAGGATTAGGGCATAACCCATCTCTTTTGGGTACATTCGTGTTGACCGACTGAAAAGCACTAAACTCTTGTTTACTAAGGCAACACTGAAGATATGGCTTCAAACACCACAGTGTTCACGGCTAGTCAGGCAAATCGTGAAGCCAAGAAATTCAAATCACTCAGGCTTAAACTCATGAATTTAGACAAGTCAATTTGGTTCAACAAAAAATGTATAGAACTAAACCTCACCCCTAAATACGTACCAATTAAAACCGTACCGAACACACCAGCCTCGATCATTTCAACCAAACAAGCCAAAGCGCTTTGGATAAAAAACGAATTAAGATTTGCATACATAGGAAAGCAAAAAATTAACCAACAATTATACGACATTCAATTGCAACTAAGTAATTTCTGGCAATCAGCCCCATGGGACAGCTTCACCGAGCACCTACATGACACCATCAAAATCAGAGCAACGAGGAAGCATGAAACGCTAGAAAATAAATTAAGAAAACTAGGAGAAACACAGAACCATCAATCTAACGAACAACACACGAATAACAATGAATTCAATTTCCACAGCAGAGTAAACAACAGACCGAACGTAACCTTTTCTCAAGGTGAAATGAATATGTTAGACAAAGGTTTGAAATACAACTGCACAGACGTACACACGAACCACAATATAAAACAGTTAATCACAGATATTGAGATAGCCCCAGCAGAAGACAGGGAATTAACCAAAAATCTCGCCACCAACGAAGCCAAAAAAATCCTCAAACGAGAGGGCGATAGCAATAACATTCAAAACAACAAACAACTCAAAGAAATAAAGTCGTTGAAACAAAAAATAAAAGAACATGACTGAATCATCACAAAAGCAGATAAGGGAAACACTACAGTAATTTTGAACAAAACAGAATACATTGAAAAAACAGTCGAATTCCTAAACAACAACGAAATCAAGGAATTAATAAAAGACCCCACCAACAAATTCCAAAAACAAATAAAAAGTGCGCTAAAAGAAACAGAATACATACTGACCAAAGCCGAAAAATCAAAACTAATAAACATGAACCCGAAAATACCGTCATTGAGGGGACAACCAAAAATACACAAAAAGGAATGCCCAATGAGACCAATAGTCAATTGAAGGAATGCCTTTAATTACAAAATCAGAAATGAGTTACTAAAAATCTTAAAATGCCGTCTTTCCAACGACAAAAACAACTCTGTAAAGAACACAACAGAACTAGTAACAGCATTCAACACCCTACAAATGAAACCTAGCTTCAGGCTAGTATCCTTCGACGTAACTAACATGTACACCAATATTCCGATTATTGAAGCAATCAACACTATCGAAAACAACTTAAAATCCAACAATTCGGTAAAAGAAATTGAAGAGATTGTGAGATTACTGAGGGTCGTTCTCACCCAAAACGTGTTTCAATTCGACAATAAAATATACACACAGAGAGAAGGCCTAGCAATGGGATCGCCACTAAGTGGGTTAATAGCTGACATCTTCATCAATGCACTAGAAAATGCGTTCTTAGAAAAGACTTCAACAAAGGGAATAGTAATATGGAAAAGATACGTAGATGATGTAATTTGCATCTACGATACTGAACTAACAAGCGAAGAAACAATTCTCCAATCCATTAATTCACTAAGGAATCCGAAATAGACCGGAAAATAAATTATCTCGATATAACTATTGAACGTAAAGACAACGACCATTCATATTCCATATTCCGGAAAGCAACACAAACCTCGCATGCAATCGACAATCAGTATAATCACCCCAGTACGCACAAACTAGCGGGTTTCAATTCAATGGTGCACAGGGCTTTAATCATACCCATGTCAAAAGACAACTATAATAAGAAAATAAGAACTATTATGCAAATAGCAAAGGAAAACAACTTCTCGCCAAGCAAAATAAATCAAATTATAGCCAAACATGAAAATAAAGATAAAACGATTCCCAAACCGGACAGTAATGAGAAAAAATTAATGTTTCAACTATGTGAATACGAATACATATAAAATCACTAACCTATTCAAAAAACAAGGCATAAAGATAGCTTTCACGACGAAAAACACAACCGCTAGGCACCTCCTAAATAGTAATCTAAATAAACGTGACCCGTATTCAAGGTCAGGGGTATATTCTATAACGTGCCAAGACACCGATTGTCATGCTAATTACATCGGGCAGAGTGGAAGGCGAGTAGACACACGTTATAATGAACATAGGAATGCGATAAGATACGGAACACATTCAGCCGTGTGCGAACATATGTGTGACGCTGGGCACAGCTTTACCAACATAGAGTCGGACCTTAAAATAATCCATCACGAATCGAAAGGCAGAGCTCTTGACATAAAGGAAGCAATCGAGATACACCTAGCCAAACGAAACAATCCCAACAATCTAAATGAACACACGTTCATGGAGAGCTCACCCCTATTCACGCTACTAAAAACACACCCTGTCGGAAACAAAACACAATTTAGCGACACAGCCAAGCTAGATAAAAAGGGGGAAATTAGGGGTTTTTTAATAGGTAAATGTTATCTGGATCAGGTGTACGATGTACTTTTCTCCTGCAATAAACCAAGGCCCATATTCGCGGCAGTATTAAAGGTGCCGGGACGTCCTCATAAGACCGTCAACGCTTAGTTCGAATGGGTTATGCTCCACGCGTGGCGAGGGCTAATCCACGGTCTTTAATAGTTGTAGACCCACCTCATTCAATAACATACATCTTATCTAGGTTGGCAACACCTCATATAAACACATCGCTATCACTCCCCACAGCACGTAGGGACAGGGAAAAACCAGTCGTTAAGATAACCACCGCAGTCGACCGCACAGTGAGTTCCATTGAGCACGAAAACTGCGAGTAGCTGTAGTACGGAAGACAATCAGATAAGTAGTTAGCCTAAAATTTTATAGTTTAACCACAGTTTACAACCATATAATCTCTCTAAAGTACAAGCTCCGGATAGCTATCACCATTTAGCATTTCACCTAACATATATACTGCATTTAGCATGCACTGACAGTTGCAGTACCAATACTGCAACTAAATAATTGTACATATTGTAAATATTTTCACCTGTATTTCAAACATAGATGTTGTAGCCTAATTGTAATGGATCTGATGATGATCGCTTGATGATCGAAACTGGTCATCCTAGTGTTTTATTAATCTCATGTAATTTATTTCAGGATTAGGGCATAACCCATCCCTTTTGGGTACATTCGTGTTGACCGATTGAAAAGCTCTAAACTCTTGTGTTTAAAGCGGTAAATAAAATTCACTTAGGGTGTTATAAAAATTTAAAAAATAATAAATAAATACTAGATATTTATTATCAAATGAGTTGTTTCAGCTAATATGTCGTCTTGTGCACCAGGCATTTTTAGCCTACTTTCGATTTTTGCAAAAAATTAAAGTAGACTTATGAGATCAACACAGGGCGAAAAAAGTGTGTCTGTCTGTGTGTGTGTATGTGTGTGTGTGAGTCTGTGTGTGTGTGTATGTGTGTGTGAGTCTGTGTGTGTGTGTGTGTGTCTGTGTGTGTGTGAGTGTGTGTACTCTGAATGTCTGTCCCCCCCTATCAATTCGAACACGGTGAATGCAAATTGAACGAAATTTGGTACAAAGGTAGCACTAGCAAAGGACACCTCAGTGTCATGTTTTATATCGCCGCCATCTTTACTAAAACTGAATGGCGGCCACTCAAACGTTCAAAACGTAAAATCAAATAACGACTAACCAAATCATCCGATCTCTACCAAATTTGGTAACAACATACCTTCGTATAGGATGCGTCTTGTGACCAAATTACAAGGTCGTCCGCCGTACCATTTCAGGATGGCGGCCGTGCGAATTATGCAAACTTTATAATCCATATCATGGGACCCACCAGTTCCGATTATCGAGCCGAGAATCGTTTTAACTGTTCTAAAGGAAGAGGCACGTTCGAAATTAAAAGTTTATTTTGTAATACTATAGTGCAGACGTGATTTTAAAAAGCTGAACTGATTCAGTAATAAGACAAGATGGCAGCGGATATCTTGTGCCGGACTTATATTTCACTAATTTGAGTATTGCATGCAATATAGCGTACTGATAAAAATAAATAAACTTTGTATGAAATGCTTTATATATAAATAATATACTCCAGTGATGAAATCGTTTAGTATAAATCATTATTAGCTAACAAGTTCTCTGTAAGTCATTTTAAATAGAACTATATTCGTTGACACAATTAGCTCAGTGGTAGAGCGTTAGCCTATCGCTCAAATGCCTATGGTTCAAACCCGATCAGAGCTAGGTTTTTTGCTTGAAATGTTATATGTTTATTGTTTTGTAATGACTCAGATGTTTTAAAATTAAGCGTTATATTGTGCACATTATGGTGTAAAATATATATTTAATTAAAACATAATTCGCCAGCAGATTTACTCGGGACATCTAGCTGCCAAAAAGGTAACTTCCAGATTTTATTGAAAAGTTTCTTCTTCTGGCCGCTAGAATGCACTCGCTCTGTTAGGATTATATTGTTCGATATTTCACCAATAGATGTCACGACTAGTCTACGTGGGGATCCATTGATTACTATACCATTATCATTCTATCTGCATCGAATTTGAAGAATGACAAGATGATACTACGATACATTTTAACTTTTTATTTTAAAGGGTTTGTAACAGCCTATTTTGCGTTACTTGAAAATGTTATTAAGCGTTATATTGTGCACATTATGGTGTAAAATATATATTTTATTAAAACATAATTCGCCAGCAGATTTACTCGAGACATCTAGCTGCCAAAAAGGTAACTTCCAGATTTTATTGAAAAGTTTCTTCTTCTGGCCGCTAGAATGCACTCGCTCTGTTAGGATTATATTATAGAAAATATCCACATAGTTTGTATACACACGTCTCTGTAGGGTCATGGAAAGATTTGTTAATTCAATTAGGGCTGTGAAAGCCATGCACAACCAGACGTGTAAAGACATGCCTCAACTCAAAGTTGGATGTTGCCCACGGCAGGTCGTAATAATAATAATAATGTTATTGGTTTTACATCCCTTTTAACTACTGCTGATTTTAGAGACACCGGGGTGCCGGAATTTTGGCCCGAAGGGGATCTTTAACGTGCCAGTAAATGTACTGACACGGCTCCCTCGCATTTGTGCACCCTCAAATGCCAGCTGACTGCGCCAGGATACGAACCTGCAACCTAGGGCCCAGCAAGCGAAAACGTTACCGCTGAGCCACGCCGCCAGTCCGGTCGATTATGTCTCCAGATCCATAACATTCTTGATATACTTCTTATCTTTCTTTCTTCAATGATGGTAGCAGTTTTTATCTAGGTTGTGGCGTTTGGTAGAGGTAAATCGTTTCTAAGGTCTTCAACAAAGAATAGTTCTATTATACTCTTTGATAATAACAACGAGTTATAACTATACTCATACATTTAGGAGAAAGTAGGCTATATGTTCTTTACTGAACATCTTGTTATAATTGCCAAGAGGTTGCTCTGCTCTTGACCGTTTGGCGAGATTTCCTTTGTCACGAAGAAATTTATGGGACGTTACGTGATTGTAACCGAATTGTCTTCGCAGCCAAGTACGGAGAAATGTCGAGATGTTACACGATCGGCGCTGGTCTCAGCCGTTTGTCGAAATTCCCGTAGTTTTCACGATAGAACACGGATATCGCGATTTAGATACGCGGTGTTATTTTTAGTCGTTCGACAAGATTTCCATTGTCCTTGAGGTCGGGCACGAGAAAATATAGCATTTATACGCAATCGGCGCCACTTGCTGTCCGTTTGATAAGAATCCAGTCGTTGAATGCGGAGAAATATCGCGATGAATGGCAATCGCTGCCGCTCTCGGCCGTTTCTCGAGATTCACGTTGTCCTCACGATATTATGCAATCCGTGCCGCACCCGGCCGTTGAACGATTGTCTATCTGTCCTGACAGAATGGTGGAGGCAAGCTCAAGGTTGGGCATGGTTAAAATTCACGAGTAGTTATGGACATGTTGTATGGCCGGCGCCGTGATTCTCGCTGTCCCTATGCTGTGGTTGGGAGTTCATCAGTTCAGGGTGGATCACGAGGAGAAATTAGTAGACTATCGCAAAGCTACGTAGGCTGTCATATCTAAGTGGGTTGATGCACTTCTCGCTCCCCGTACGCTTTTAAGTACACGGTCATGGGAAAAGTAGCGAGTAAGTTTTGGAATGTTTCGTGATTGGTGCCCATCACCTTTGATGGGTTTCCCGCAGTCCTCGTGGTCACAAGTTCACGATAGGGGACGGGTTTCATGATTTTACGCAACTGACATTGATCTCGGTCAATTTGACGAGATTCCCGCAGGCAAGTCGTGCGGTCAGCCGGCCGTCTTGAGGATGAATGTTCGAAGTAGGTATCAAATATTAAGAATTATTCCGAGAGGATTGCACGAATAATTCGACAAGAGGATACGTTTTCTTTCGAATACGAATCACGAATTATGCATGTTATACAAGTTTTAGAAATAACCGGTTAGATTATACTCCGCCATTGTCCGGTCCCAAGTCCGGAATGCGAAAGGAGGAGGGTTAGCTGGTGTGGCAACCAACTCTAAAAACAGCTAACGCCGAATGTTGGGCGGCGGTACATAACTCGACCCCATGAAGGGGCCAACGGCTTCTGGCGGATGAGCCCCTTTAGGTGGGGTGATGGTCCCCTCAGTGTAGGAAATGACACTGAAACCAATTACGTATATATTGGCCCAACGGCAAAACGGACGGAGGAGGAACTTTCCTTGTGGTTCTCAACGGTCGTGGAGGCGGATGAGGTCATGCCAGATGGACTGGCTGTGAAGGCGCAACTCAATGGTACTTAAGAGTCTGCGGCAGTCCATTGCAGTCACGGTGCTAGAACCTGCACGTCTCATTTCTTTTGTGCCGCAGGGTATAGTTCCGAGATCATAGTGTGTGGGTCACTTCATTGCAAGCTGTGATCCACCTTAAACAAAATCTCGCTTGTGGCACCTTTTTCCTGCTGTCACATCTTTCAACAAGTCCAGCGGCGATGGGATAAGGATGGTGGAGGCAGGTTTTCGGGTTGAAACTGGAAGCCTCTAGTTCGAACCTGCACGTTGGCAGCAGATGTGTGATGGTCGTCTTTCTGAGACCTCGTGACTACTCAGGAATTCGGTCCTGCATCTGTGTTTGGGCAGGCCTTTTTAGGATCACCGCTGCCCACCCCGAATGGGGAAGGCCCTAGAAAATGTGGGCTAAACATCGGTAGTCACACCTTCAGCCGGCTGGGAGGCCGCACCCAGCGGGTCACCCCTTTTGCGGTCGAAAAACGAAAACAAAGAATATCCAAACTATAATGATAGGATCCTGGAATGTTCGAACGTTACTCGATTTGAAGGACAATAACAGGCCTGATCGAAGAACAGCACTCGTTACCCATGAGCTTGGTCGAATGAACATAGATATTGCTGCCTTAAGTGAAACCAGATTGTCCAGCGACGGTAAAATTACAGAGTTCAGTTCAGGTTACACCATATTCTGGAAGGGAAAAGATGAGGGAGAGCGCCGTATTCATGGTGTTGGTATCGCTATAAAGACCACACTTGTGAATGATCACCAGCTAACTCCAACTGCTGTCAGTGATAGAATTATGACTCTTCGAATCCCACTCTCCGGGGGTCACTTTATGACTCTTATCTCTGCATATGCTCCCACCTTGGATGCTGATATAGAAGTTAAAGATCAATTCTACAACCAGCTGAGCACAATCATCACCAAAGTACCATCTAGAGACAAACTCTTAATGCTTGACGATTTCAACGCCAGAGTTGGTAAAGATCATCAATTATGGAACAATGTGATAGGAAAACAAGGACTTGGCAACTGCAATGCCAATGGCCTATTACTCCTTGGTCTATGTGCTGAACAGGAACTCTTTATTACCAACACACAGTTCCGCGTGCCGAATCGCTACAAAACCACTTGGATGCATCCTCGCTCGAAGCACTGGTACATCCTTGACTATATCATCACCAGGCAATGTGATAAAAAGGACATCCTTGTCACCAGGACCGCAAGAAGTGTCGATGACTGTTGGACAGATCAAAAGCTCCTTTTTTTCCGGTTGAGGATCTCAATCTACCGCAAACCGAAGCGATCCATCCACAACCTGTCGAGACGGAAATTTGACACTTCTAAACTCCAAGTAAAATCAATTGCTACAGATTACAGAAATGAAATCGCAAATAAGCTGGCTAGTCACCCTGTTAGCACAAATAGTGTAGTACAGGAATGGACAACGCTTCAGAAGGTCATTACGGTACTGAGTCAGCTGAGGAAACAATTGGTTTTGTGAAGAACAAAAGACAAGACTGGTTTGATGAAAATAATGATGAAATTATGTGTCTCATCAATGCCGAACGGGAAGCCCATCTAACCTTTCTTCAATATCCGTCTTCCAGTGTGAAAAAATCACAATTCGTGCAACTTAAGAGGAAATGTCAGGCACAAATCAGGGAAATAAAGAACAACTGGTGGCAGCGAAAAGCTGAAGAACTGCAAAGACTATCTGATGCCCGTGACCTGCGAAACTTCTATGCAGGCATAAAGGAGGTATACGGCCCAATCCGATCATCATCAGGTACATTGAAAACTGCTGACAATTCCGCCATTTTAACTGAACAAGGACAAATTTTGGAGCGTTGGAAGGAACATTTCTCTGTACTTCTAAATCGTGCCTCCAATGTTGCTGAGGACTTTCTTCGAAACATCCCTCAGCAGCCCCAACAACCATGGATGGCGGTTCCGCCGACATTCCGAGATTTCACCAAAGCGCTCAATCAACTAAAGCCGAGAGAGGCTCCTGGTCCTGATAACATTCCTCTGGAGTTGTTACAAAGTGGAGGTATGGCCTTGAAGACTCGACTTTTTACACTTATCCTGTTAATTTGGGAAACTCGAGAAGTACCTGACGACTTGAAGAATGCTGACATCATAACTATCTTCAAGAAAGGCGATCGTAGCGTGTGTGGGAACTACCGTGGTATATCGCTATTATCCATCGCAGGTAAAGTTCTCGCAAGAATTCTCCTGAACCGGCTCCAAAGTATCTCGGAGAGGATTTTGCCCGAGTCTCAATGTGGTTTCCGAACCTCCAGGGGCACAACATACATGATATTCTGTGCCAGACAACTCCAGGAAAAGTGCAGAGAGCAACAGGAGCCCCTGTATTTAGTTTTCTATATCCTGGAAAAAGCCTTTGATTCAGTACCAAGACCTGCTATGTGGAAAGTATTAACGCACTTTGGATGTCCAGATCGCTATGTGGAATTAGTTAAATCTCTTCATGATGGAATGTCTGGGAAGATTCTTCACGGTAACTCTGTATCCGATCCATTTCCAATCACTCACGGTTTGAAACAAGGCTGTGTGCTTGCTCCAACACTCTTTGCATTGTACATGGCTGCCATGATGCATGAATCATCTTCCAACAACCCAAGCATCGGGATTAAGTTTCGCTTCGATGGAGGTCTTTTCAATCTGGCAAGACTTCGTTCACAGAAACATACCCAGGTTACCCGGGTACAGAACTGCAGTATTCCGATGACACCGCATCTCCTGCTCCGACAGCTGCAGAGCTTCAACAATAGGTCAATCGCTTTAGCACTGCGTGTGATCTCTTTGGTCTCACCATCAATGCAAAGAAAACAAAGGTGCTTGCACAACCTGCCCCAGGATTATCTCTTCCTGAGTTCAATATCTCCATCTTAGACTCAACACTGGAGCAGGTTGATCATTTTTCATATCTTGGTAGCATCTTGTCTAAACGGTGCACTTGCGAACAGGATGTTGACAAAAGAATTGGGGCTGCCCATGCAGCATTTGGACGTTTAATGCACAGAGTCTTCGTGAATAAAAACCTAAAGATGCATACCAAACTCATGGTGTACAAAGCTGTCGTCATCTCAACGCTACTGTATGGCTGTGAAACTTGGATACTCTATCGCCGTGATATTAAGAAACTTGAGCGTTTCCACCAACAAAAGATGAGATACATCTTGAACATCAAGTGGGACGACTACGTGACCTACACTGCAGTTCTCGAGAGAGCGCATCTCAATAGCATTGAGACAACTATCATCGCTCATCAACTGAGGTGATTAGGCCATGTTCACCGTATGAGTGATACCAGGCTTCCAGGTCAATTCCTTTATGGTGAACTTTGCTCCGGCACTAGACCTCATGGGGCCCCTTTGAAGCGTTTTAAAGACCAGTTACAACACATCATGACGACGACTGGTATAGACATCCACTCATGGGAAACATCTGCTGCGGACCGTTTACTGTGGTGAAACACTACATCGACGGCTGTCAACTTCTTTGAGGAAGAACTTCGCAGACATGAAGAGGCCAAGAGACAAGCAAGAAAGCTTCGTCAATTACAACCCCGCCCTCCCCCGACCATTGAATGCAATTTATGTGGACGCATGTTTTATGCCAGGATTGGCCTGCTTAGTCATCGGAAGCACATCCACAAGCTGGTCTGAAAAGCTCTATGCAGGAAGAGGTATGTTTACTCGGAATCGAGTTACATCCGACGACGGGATCCGATGGAACCAAAGTTCGAAGGAAAAATCGACATATAACGGAATTTCAAATTAACCATACTAGATATCGTAAATTTACGAGACAGATTTTTAAAATAAATTACAGCCTAAGTATTTCGAAGCTTTTTCGTAATTCCTTTTCGAAACGGTAACATTTCGCATGATTGCGACATTAAATTATTTCGCGTTATTTCTGGACTTCAATTTGACATAGTCTCCAAATAGATGCAAATCGGCGTCGCTTGCGTGAAACTCGCTACATCGCAATCTCTGAGTCTAGTGGCGTGAGTTTAGATGATTCAATCCGCCTTCAGAAAATTTTCGTTACCCGTATGTAAAATTCGTTACTTTTTCGTTACTTTCGTTACCCATTTGTAAAATTCGTTACTTTTTCGTTACTTTCGTTACCGGTAGACACCCTGGCAATACAGCGAAGATTTTACTTGCAGTGCAATTTGCAGAAACAATCATTTTTATCGGCAATATCAATGTGACAGACAACTGGTTTTTCGGGGGGGGGGGGCACTTGCCCCTGGTGCCCCCCTCTGGATCCGCCACTGCCTCCACTGCCACGTTACTTGAAGATTCAATAGCTACTATGCATGAATCCAATAATTTAATTTTCCCTGTCATTAACTTACCAGCTGCATCTGCCCCAATTATCAAGTCTACCTGTCCATCCCCTCCTCCTACATCAGCTACTTTTTCCGACCGTCTGCTGGTCTGGTCTGGTCTGGTCTGATAGTGTGTAGGGGGTTTTAGAGAAATATTCCCCTCTGTAAGTTTCTCTAACCAAGGTCCTTTCTCGACAAAAGGAATACTATCACAGATGATTGTTTGAACAAGTGCTTCCAAATTACATTGAAATTTACCATCTAAGGTTTGTAGCTCTAGATTGTAACACAGATGTTGCTTCAAATTAGTTTTTACATCATCAAAAAGACCATGTTTATTTGTTTCTCCCCTCAGTGGTTTACAACCTAATTTGTCCACAATTTATTTTCGGATATATGACCTCTGAGAGCCTGAATCAATTAATGCTCGTACAAGGATGTTTAACCCAGTGAGGTTACAGTGTTCATATATTATGTTACTGTTCATTCTCTTAGAATTAGTTTTAGGTTGATGATGTAGAAGTGGAAGGAGGCCATAATTTATAGAGTTGCATATCTGTTTAATAGTATCTTTTAATGAAGTTGTTTTTTGTGTGTTTCTTCTATGGCTTGATGGAAAATGTTAGGTTTTGTTTATTGGATTCCTTGGTAGTTGAAAGAAGTAAGATATTTTATTAAGAAGAGTGTAATTGGTTTTGTGGAGTATCTGTTGAGATTGTCTATGGAGAAGGAAAATTGGGTTATAGGATGATAGTTGAGAGCTGATGATTGTTTTGTTTTTGGTGATGTAGTAAGTTGATAAGATATGAAAAGAATGAGGTTCTGGTTTTGTGTAAGGAATATTGTTACACATCTAAGGGCGCATAGCACCCTTAAGAAGTGTACACACATACACCTACTGGTCTACAAGGTACACCCACATCTACACCTACTCCATCAACAACTACATTTATTAAACCATCTGCCCAACACCCTACACGGAGTTCACCCCTTAAACACCCTCAAGCTCGAATCAACAACAGCAACTACACATTTCCTAACACGCAAGCCAGTAGAGCTGAAGCCTCAGCTATTACCCAAGCGCTTGCCTTACACCCAAACAAATACACAAGCACTGCTCATCTAAACAGCTACTGTGTGTGCAAACACAGCAGTATGCAAATACATAAAAAGGCCCCCAATCTGAGGGAGGTTATCTGTTACGGTCGGAGACTCTGCCTGACTGCCAGCTGACATCGTACCTCAGGTAAGTGTGATTCTCAGATTCCACACACAAGTTATACATCCTTGCTCTCGCCACCCCGATTTGATTGTACCATTCACACATTTTTATACTAGTCCTGAATCCAGGGAAACTTACATTACACTGTGGTTCCATTAAATAAGTGACCACCACTGCTACAAACCAGCGGTAGTCATTGTTTACCATCACTGTCTTTACTGCTCGCTTCCCTACCTGCACCTTGACCCGTCGTTACATTGTTCCCCAAAACTGCTTTTCCAGCGCTAGCAACACTTTCATCACCAGTAGCCTTGATTTCTTGGTCGCACGCACGCAGACCGCAGTGGTGCACTGTCAGCAGATAATTAGATTACTCATCGCAGTACTCACTCTGCAGGCAGTTAGCTTTTGCCTTAAAGCACACCTCATCGATTTACAACCCTCGTCGCGTAGAGCTCCATTCGATCCTCTATTACACTTTCCAACACTCGTCCGGAGTTTCCACACCTCCATTAGAACTTCCCCTAGTTAAACACCACCCTCTTCACGCACCCTCATCCCCCAGTTCAGCCAACCCCCGTAAAGGGACAGAACAATATGGAATTGGTTGAATGTTTAGAAAATATTATGAAGTTAGATGTAGAAGATGAGATATGAAGAAAATGAGATTATGTTTTGGTTAAAAGAAGAAAGAATAGATGTTTGGAATTAGAGGATCAGATGTGGAAATAAATATGTTTTGTAAGAAAAAGAGAGTGAACTAAATGAAGAAGAGAATCAATGATGAAGTGTATTCCTTAGTGTGTCAACATACACGCCCCCTAATACCCCCAAAGAGTACCTACGGTTACAGATGTAAGACCTAGTACCTTTGATGTAGACAATTAGGGTCTGTAACAGAACACGGTGACGTGTGGTGCTACTAAGGGAGGTTGCTTTCTGCTCACCCTTTTCTTGGTTGCGGTCTGAATTAATTTTTGAATCATCTTTCTTTCTATTATTTGGCACATCAGGGCACATTAACACATTATGTTTCTTACCACTAACAAGACATCTCACAGTTATTTTGCATTTATTTGAACAATGACCCCTTTCGAATCACCGAAAGCAGACACCCTTATCTTTTAACACCTTTTGTTTTTCAGGAAAGTTCATTTTCTGAGCCTAAAAACAATTGGAACCATCGTGTTGTCCATTACAAAAAATACAATTGTATTTCCTATGCTCTACACCACTTGTACTCAACAACTCAGCAGCAGTGGCTGTTACAGGCTGACGGCATGTTAGTGTATTCTGAGTATTACAATCATCTTTAATACAGAAACCAGCCGCAGCCAAACTGATCCTTTCTTCTGATTCTACTTCTCAGCTTTATAAATTGCATTATGTTTTCTAACCTGTTTTTGGAGTCCCCTCTAGTTGCAAAATTTGGGCTTCTTTGCCAAGCCCTGAGAGGTTCCTCAGGTAAACAGGTTATAACATAGTAGCACACTTGTCAGAGGTAACATCTAGTGTTTCCAATGACCTTATTTGGGATTCCAAACTGTCATATAAACTACACAATGAGCTGGAATCACTAACAGAAGAAGCATTCTTCAACACTAATCTCAACAGCTCGCTACAATAGACTTCAACCAGCAAATCGTCCCTGCCAAATCTGCTTTTCAAACTTTCTATTGCTTTGCAATAGTTTTCACCTGTAGGTTGAAAACTTTCTACTACTTCTTTAGTACGTGAACCTTTCACGGTAGCTTGCACTAAATACTGAAATGTATCTTCTGGTAATATATCTGGGTCTTTATCAATCTTTTCGATCTGACCCCAAAATTGTAACCACTGTTGAATCTCGCCGTCAAATTTTCGAATTTCCAACTTCGGAAGCTTGAACTTTCGTCTACTTGCCATATCAGCACTACCACTGGTAGTACTCGCTGCATCAAGTAAATTCGTTGAGGAGGTTAATATTTCACTTGCACTTACCTCCACGTCTAGGAACTGTCGTTGATATTCGTCGGCAATGCGGCACTCATCCTCCAAATCCTCCTGCCCGAGGTCTATTTTGAAACTTAGGATCTTGCCGTCTAATGAAAGCAACTCTTCATTTTTCTTTTGTAGCAGGGAGAACGAAACTTGAACCTTTCTTCTTTTCTCCTCTTGGTCTACATTCTCGATCTCACTTCGCAGAACGTTCAATTGTCTAGTAAACGCTGTACGAATAACCTTCCTCAACTTCAATGAACGTTCCAATTCCGCTTCCATGATGCTATGAACGACTTCCTTCGAGACACAATATTATCAGAATACGCACGCTTGTCCTGTCACGGTCGCCACAATGTTACGTTACGGTATATTATATTATATTATTTACGCTACCCGTGTATCTACAGGTTCCCAACGTACCGTAAGTGAATAAATCTCACTTCAGTGTCAAATCAGGGTTTATTTCACATCATAGCACTGTAGAATCATTACACAGGAAGCAGCAAGCCATGCTGACCTTATGCATTATTGTTATGCATTGTCGAGAAGAAGACCGTTACAAAGGACAAATGAACATCGAGAATCGATAACATCACATCACACAAATATTGGGCACAAGATGGTCCCTTATTCTCACGTATGGTACCAATAATACTGCATTACTGAAAGCTCCATTAATATTTTGCCTATTTTGATAATGTTCCTGCGTGCAATTGAGTTTTAAATGCCTTATGAACAGGCCAACTTGTGACTAAAGGGAATGTGCACAGCTAAGCACGTTGACCACTAGGCCTACACCACGGAGGTGACTATAATGTTTCATATTAAGGTATTATATCATTTAAATACTGATACGACCACTAATAATATGAGTAGAAATTTTATCAGTCCTCATGATTCTTCATGAAACGGAATTTGGCTAACTAATAAAAAATATTTTCTGTAAAATATTACATTGGATGAGGTATTTCCGTACTTGTTGAATCACCCAACAGCACAACAGTTATTATTTCCTTTTCTCATTCTCTGATTCTGCATGCTTTTCCAATATTTCACCTGTGTTTATGCACTACTATACTAATATGCCGTACTCTCGCCTCGCCTCACCAATTTAGTACTGCTGTGCTCCGCTAGAGCATGGCGCTTTATAGGCGCTCGATTGAGGTCGCGATTAACATTATTTCAGAAACACGGAGGAAAGAATAAGAAGAGGTGGCCTCAGCTCGTTTGAGTGAAGCCAAACGCTGCACCCAAAGTGGGCGTAACCTTATCCTCATGCTGGAGCAGTAGTGATAAGTTATATATATTGCACCCTTCAATAAAGCATGGTTTTCTCAAGATTCATCTACGGGGTCGTGATCAGTCCTGACTGCGTTATACAGCAAAGTTCGCTTAAAACAACATGCTCTAATGAATAGAAAGGTTCATGACAGAGGCTATACTAGAAATAAAATTAATAACAAGTAGAATAAAAGAAATTTAATGACTGAAAATTATGTGCATAATAATAATAATAAATAAAAGAAATCCTCCCTGACTTTTACCCCCTAATAAAATGAATATATTACTGAGCGGTAGGAACTCGCTCGTCACAACAAACAATGTGAATACAGCTTCACTAAAAAAGATAAATCATAACACAAACTTTGAGCTGTAAGAACTCACTCGTCACAACATATGGATACAAGTCCATTTTTCCTGGTCATAAGTTATATAATGTGTGGTGTACTGCTCGTTAATAAGAAACTGAGTACTGATGCGAGTCCGTTTACAACAGAAACAGCCATGTTACTCACGGAGTTGCATCTTTTAAATCACACTACGGCTATGGGACCCACCCTTAATTAATACACTATAATTACTACTGAGAAGCCTCCGTGGCTCAGGCATCAGCACGCCGGCCTCTCACCGCTGGGTCCGTGGTTCAAATCCCGGTCACTCCATGTGAGATCTGTGCTGGACAAAACGGGGGCAGACAGGTTTTTCTCCGGGTACTCCGGTTTTCCCTGTCAAAATTTCATTCCAGCAACACTATCCACTATCATTTCATTTCATCTGTCATTCATTTAATCATTGCCCCAGAGGAGTGCGTCAGGCCTCGGCAGCCGGCACAGTTCATATCCTCGCCACTAGATAGGGGCTTCATTCATTCCATTCCTGACCCGGTCGGAGACTGGAAGCAGGCTGTGGATTTTCATTTTCAATTATTACTGACACATGCAAGATCTAATAATACAAAAATATGAAGAATCTCACCGAGATTCTAGCTGGTGCCAGAGCACATAAATGAACAAAAAGAGCATGCCAGAAATAGGCCAAAACGCTCTCATCACTACTTAGGAACATAGCCTCGCGCACCCTAACTTGACACGGGTCATTGAACGCGTAAAATAAACACACACAAATTGAACCAACAACAACAAAATACAAGCCTAACGGCTGAAAAAATATGTTTACATTTTTATAAAACGCCAGACAAACACGAGTTTCGGAAGTTACCTTACAACTATGGACAGCACCCATTTAATCAATCAATACTCATTATAACCGATCAGGTTTTGTGAATTTTAAACAATGTCTTAAATTGAAGTACAGAATCCAGGCCTGTTACTACTGACAAGTCGCGTTATCTGATTTTGAGCGCGCCCCTCTTGTATGAGTCATCGCTGTCTCCATTATCTCTCTCAGTCGCTCAAGCTAGGTGCAGTTTCCGTCTGGAAACGCAAACATATCTCACTCATCCCCCTGGAAGGCAAGAAAACACAAATATATACCACAAGTCCAGCCTCGCGAGGTCATGAACTGGGCTAATGTGGAGCAAGTCAGAATAATCACCTTGATATATTCTCGCCAGCACATCATAAAAATCACACCACGCACCAAAAGCTTGGACTGACTCTCATACACATACCACCGGGTCGGCTCAAAACAGATCAACAATATTGCGTCCATTGACACATTAAAAAAATACACAACAAAAACTCGGGTGCAAAGTGCCATCCCGTTCAGCTCTGCTGAAAAAGCAACTATCAAAATAATCCTGATCCGTCATAAAATTCTACTAACAAATAATATTTACCCTCCAAATTCTATTTTAATCTCAAATTTAATTCAGTTACATTTTTGTTACAAGGCATACCTCCGAATAATAATGCTTGACCGCGATTTACGCAAGCGAACGCGAACGCGAGCACGAGCTGCGCGCCGCTCCGTACAGTTGAACAAAACACAAATCACAATATTTACAAATTACACAACGCTCGGCTTGTCCCATATTTAATGTGTCAGTAAAACAAGAACTAATATCGACATTACCAAACAAGCAAACACATATCTACAAAATATGTCCCATAATACCATAGCTGATTTAATAAATAAATTCATTTTTACTCAATCCTTTTAAAACACCATCAAGGAAACGTCTGCAGTCATCTCCTTTAAGATGTTTATCTCGTCATCGACATCTTCTGGCAAATGTCCTGCTGGTTCCAAGATCCGGTCTCGTTCTTAGACGTCATCTCGTGCTGAATTAAATAAAGTTTTGTCAGATACACACACGATATATTTCCTACTACATTCACCTATCAAGTACTAAATTCCTTGACAGTCTATTTGGTGAATTATTTCGATGAACTGGTCCTACTGATAGTGCTGGGACTACAAATAAATCACTGAAGTTACACTTATAACTTGACGAAACTGTTCCATGTTCAAATAAAAATCAACGTCACGTTATCAGACGCACGAATTAAAGAGTGTGAACCTTACGTCCTCAGACGCACAAAAATAAGTGTTCTCTCGAAGCATTTTGGATCCTTATAAATGAAATGGACTAGGGTAGGTGTGGAAGGGGATTTATGAGAAAATATTCCATAATAATTATCAGACTAGCATGCGATCGGTATCATTGAGTTCGTAGCAGTGTGGAAGTTACGATTATGCTGTGGCCGGCTCGAATCGATCGTGGAATTAATCTGTAGATAACTCCCGCGTTAATCTACCAGGGTGCGTTATCAAGCCGAGTTGCCGCTAAAACAAGGCGTCTTGATATTATTGGCCCAGACTGTTGTATGTCTTTGCGCGCTTTTACATGTATTTCTCCAGTAGGGAGTGGTTAACAAGAAGATTGACCAATTGCCTCGTAGCATTCGATTTTCTTCTTGGCGCCAACCTTCATAGCAACAGGCCATAATGTGCGTGCCCAAGCCGTCTTCCGCGCTAAAAGTTGCACCTGTCCTATGTCTCAAGAATATTTATGCTTCTTCCTAAAATACCACAGGAGCTTAAACCATTGTGTCCTCTCGGCCACTGATTTCTCAATATTTCCCAACACCGTCTGGCTCTCATATCTGCTGTCTGTAGAAATGTATCAAAAGATGATGAATAATTATTAGAATCCTTTATACAGCCTGTGGATAAAGGGTTCACAATCCTCCTGCATGGAAAAAATCGAACATAGCATATAATCGATTTAAAAAAACACATAACATCTGTAATCCATTTCTGCCAATCCTAGAGAAATCTCCCTCTCATCAGTCTAGTCTAGCCGCCACTGTCGTTGGAGTGTCAACACGCACTCGTGTTTACTTCCAGCTTCCTTATTCATTCAGACATTCCCAAGCCTGTCTGCTTGTCTGATCGCCTAAGGCTGGTACCTCCCCTTTCCAGTACCCTTATCTCTCTCGCTCGTTCCCTCACTGTGTCGTCATCGTCAGAGCTCATTAGTGTTTGACCACGGCAGGCTACTCCCAACTACCTCGTTCAACTGACGAACTCACTGACCCACGTATAGTTGGATGTGCAAAAGTACTTCCATATATTTAATTTGCAGCATTATTTCTGCGTTCCCAAGGTTCGCTAGTAAAATACAATTTTAAATTCGCCGCATTGTAGACAGACATTGTACCTGTATTCAATTCTTTCACTCTGTATGCGTTGTTACCAAGATTACGTACAATACAGAAGGGTCCGATAAATTTTGGACTGAACTTGGTAAATACCTTCTTCTCTGGATCAGATGTCGCTGGCTTCCGTACTAATACAAGCTCGTTGACTAATAGTTCTCTGTGATACCTCTTATTTCTGACACGACGTAATCTGCGATCCTCCTGGTTTCTCATATGGACTCTCGTTCTCTCAATTCTCAACTCATGACCAACCATGGGATCTTGTGGGCAATTGATGATATTGCTCCACGATCTTACTGGATTTTCGTTCATGTGCAAGACCATGGGAATCTGGCATGTCGACTCATGTCTAGTTGTATTCATACAGGTCTCTACGTCTTTGATCCTGTCTACCCACTTGTGATGTTCATTGGGAATGAAGATCCTTAAGTATTTAGTAACACATTTTATTGCGCGTTCGCTAGGATTAGCTTGAGGGTGGCGAATGCTACTAAACATGTGTTTTACATCCAAGTCCTCCATACCTTTCTTGAATTTGGCGCTCGTAAAATAGCATCCATGGTCCGACAATATAAACTCTGGTTATCCAAGGATTGGAATAACTCTTTTCCGAATACCACTGAGTACTTGTTTCGATGTAGTTTTCTGAATGGGGCACAATACAACAAACTTAGAAAACACATCTATACACACTAGCAAGTGACGGCAACCTCGCCTACCTTTCGGGATCGGACCGAAACAGTCCAGGGCCACAAGCTCGCAGGGTTTCTGAGGTAGCAATGGTCTAGGATACTGCCTCATTAAGTTATTATTCGGCTTCGTCCTCTGGCAAGGATCGCAAGTCTTTATTACGTCACAAATGGTAGTCATCATTCGCGGCCATGTAAACGTTTCTCCTATGGTCGCCTGTGCCTTGTCTAATCCCACGTGACCGAAGCTTTCATGTATGTGCCAAGTAAGCCCTCTTTGTAATGATGCAGATACCATGATACGTAATTTGGTGTGTTTTTCATCTATCCATTTATGCAGAAAATTGTTGAGGTAGACATATCTTCCTTCTCTGGCTTTTGCTTCTCTGTAGGCTGGGGTTCTTGCTGGTGATCTCTTCTTAAAATACTGGATCATTTGATACATCCACGGTTCTGCTTCCTGCTCTCGTCGTATCTCCCGTAATTCCTCCAAGAATGCATGGTCCTTTGCTGTTAACTCAATATGCTGTAGGCCTACTATCGCTGTTTCTTCGGTATCAGGCTCGGGGTTCCTGCTTAATACATTCGGAATTACATTCATTTTTCCTGGGCAGTGTTCAATTTCTATGTTAAATTGTTGTATGTAGATGGACCAACGTGTCACACGCTCGCTAGCCATATACGTCTTGAACAAGAACGTTAGTGCTTTGTGGTCTGTTCTAATAACAATGGGGTAACCATATACAATTCGTTTCCATTGTTGCAAAGCATGAAGTATTGCCAACAATTCGAGTTCCGTGACCGTATAGTTGCGCTCGTGTTTACGCAATCTGCGGCTCACAAATGCTAAATAATCACGCTGTTGAAGGTTAGCTGGATCTTCTTGGTATATCATTGCTCCTATACCAACCATGGAAGCATCCGATTGGATAATAAATTTCCGTTGAAAATCTGGATAACCTAGTTTGATACAATTTTCCAGTAATAATTTAGTCTCTTAAAATGATTTCTCTCACTGAGCGTTCCAAAGCCATTCGTTGTTCTTCTTCAGCATCTCCTGCATAGGTGCTACGGTTTCAGTATATCCTGGGCAGTTTTCCTTAAAGAAGCCCGTCACGCCAAGGAAAGCTCTGATATGTTTCACTCTCGTTGGTGTAGGGAAATTCTTTATCGCCTCTATCTTCACAGGGTTTGGTCTCACTCCCTCCTGGTCAATGATATGTGCCCCAAGTATAAAATCTCCTTCTTGAAAAAAATGGGATTTCTTCAAGTTGACTTTAAAGTTTGCAGTTCTAAGGTTGTCCAAAAGCTTATCCAAATTTTCCATATGTGTCTCGATGTTATCTGAAGCCAAGAGTATATCGTCAATATACCGTACCGTCATTTCCTTCACTTCTTCAGTCAGGTTCAGATCCAAGGCTCGAATTAATGCGCATCCAGCAGTTTTAACGCCGAAGGGCATGCGGACGAAGCAATATGTCTGATTATCGAACAAGAAGCCAGTAAGAAGCTGTGACTTCTCATCCAGTTCGATATGGTGAAACGAACTCGTCAGATCTACAGATGAATATATACTCTTGTTCTTAAATCCTTTTAAGACGTCTCTGATGATTGGCGCTCTGTCATACTCGGGAAAAATAAGGCGCATGTTTAGATTTATGGCGTCTAGACAAAGTCTAATAGATCCATTTGGTTTTGTCACTGCCAAAATCGCATTTAAATAAGGTGTAGGAGTCTTCTTAATCACTCCATCTTGCAACATAGCATCTATAATCCTTTTGACCTGCTCCCGATGTTTTTCTGGTATAGGGTACAATTTGCTTCGAAATGGGGACCAATCCTCAACCTGCATAGAATACTGAAAGTTTATTATCTTCCCTGGAACTGTGTCAAACACTGCCTTGTGTCTTCTTAAGATCTCCTCAAGTTTCTTCCTATGTTCAACCCCTAGTTGGATGTCACTGAGCCGCTCCTGTAATAGTTCTTCAAACTGAGTATCACTGTCTTGTCCTTCTGCTAGTAAAGCCCATATCTCCTGAGAGCCACTCTCTTCATTTAATTCCACAACAGCCACATCTATAAGGTCATCTTCCGCCTTTCGTATCTCCTCTTCTGTCTCCTCTGCTATTGCCTCCAATGCCCATGAACTCACGTTTTTCCCTGTAGTGATTTCATCCATGTGTAAGCCCACATCCTTCAGTTTATCAAACTCCTTAAAACTGACTGTATTATTATGCAAATCTATGACTGCCTGGTAGTCACAAATGAAATTTGAACCCAGAATCATGTCAAGATTCATTTTAGCCATTATGATGAAAGTCTGTCCAAATATATGGTCTAATATATCCAATTCTATAAATGCCTGACGTTTGCAAGTGACGGTGCGTTCGGGAATAACGCCCCTCATCTTGAGTTGCGGTACTGGAATCACAGGAATATTCTGACTACGTCCCAACTCTCGAACCAAAGCTTCCGATACAAGACTGATTTGTGACCCCGTGTCAACTAAGCATCTCACGTTAATTCCACCAATCTTGGCATAAATAATAGGTAGTTGTTTGATATCATCGTTCCGTGGTTTTACAATCTCCTCCAGGCAATCTTCCGGCAAAGCTATCCACTCTTGTATGTGTGCCACGACCCATCCTTCTTCACGATCCGGCTGTTGCTCTCTCAGGGTGAGTCCTTTAAAATTATTGGGATTATTTTTACAACCCCCGCGATTACCATCATCCTTCTGTCGCATATTTCCCTCGGCCCCCTCAATGTGAGTGTCTGGATTTGACCTCCTATTAATTGCATGTTCCCAATGTTTTTGTTCGTCCCCTCCATTAGCGTGTAATTCTTCCAGGTAACGCTGCGATTCTCATTATTGTTATTTTCGTAACGTCTGTAGGGTCCCTCATTTCTCCTATTATTTTTCCATTGTTGGTATCCTCGCTGCTGATACCTATTGTTGCCCTGGTTCTGCCTATCATTATTATTTTCATGACGTTGGTGTGACCTATTTTCGTCACCCTCCTGACCTCGTCTTGGTGTTGTTGACACACTTGTATTTGTGGCCTGCGACCTGGTGTGTACTTGAGCGGGTTTAACCACCTCCGTTGTGTTTACAAGTTCCAGTTGTCGTCCCCCCCCCCCTTTGCTGCAAGTGAGATGTTGTCTCGTCAATCTGACGTAAGATTTGTTCGGTTCGAACCGCTGTGTCCACGTTTGCTGCTACTAACACCTGCTGAACATTGACTGGCAACTGCCGTGCAATCGTCATAACCAGGTCCGATTCTTCCAAAGAGTGATCAAGATCCCGGAATTTCAACAATTGTAGCAAAAAGAAATCTGAGTATTTCGTCTGCTGAGTTGACTGATATTTTCTCGAATAAAGTTCCATTCTAAGGCTTTGTTGTAGAGAAGCCGACCAATACTTTTTAAGGAACGCGTTCTTGAACTCGTCCATCCCTCCGAAAGTATACTTGAAGCTCAAGAACCACGTAAGTACATTTCCCGAAAGAAATCGTTCCATCAGTCTTAAACGACGCGCGGGCGGTATATTATTATCATTAAAATAGTGATCCATCTCTTTAAGATACGCCTTCGGTGTGACACCAGAATTTTCTGTGAATTTATTAGGTTTAAATTCATTTGATCGAATTACTTGTACGACTTGAGGGTGCTGATAGCCATGTTGAGGAGTAGAGGTTCCACCTACGTTGTTGTGAAATCCTTCTTTGTCAGTCGTTAATGGGCTGCCTGTAAGTCCGTGGCTACTCCCCGCGCTAATTGCCCCCTGGCTTGTTGAGTCAACTTCCTTACCTTTAGCGTGCTCGGTCTGAAATAACGTGTTCTGTCCTAGTGAACGCAACTCTGCTTTTATGATTCTGTCCGACTGTTCTTTCATTTTAGTCTTGATTTCTTCCTCAAGTGCTTTAATGCGTGTATGGTTATCACCTACGGTCTTTATGATTGTTAACCGTTCTTCTTTAGAGTCGCTGCTCATCTTACGCCAATCCTTTCTGATACTCTCTTTAATCACACCCAGTTTTTCTTCCGTCTGCTGTTTCGTGTCCTCCTGATTCGATTCTATCTTCTCAAGCCTGTCTTCTAGACGTAGATTATTCTCATCTATCGTACTCTTCAAATTATCCTGGTCCGATTCTATGTTTCGCCATCGCTCTGCTGATTGTATTTATAACTTATCCATGTCTGTTATCAGGCCCGTAATATTTTCATTTACTGCTGACAATTGTCCCTGGATAAACGTAGAATCCTCCTCCATTTTATCAAACCGCTTTTCAAGACCATCCTGTGCCGTTTTAACCTCACTGTTATTTACCGCGCATGCTAATTCTATCTGAGCTAGTTTTGCTAATGCAGTTTCGTCCAAATCATTTAATTTACGGTTGAAGGTGTCCTCTAATTTTTGTATCTGACCTAGCTGTTTGTCGTTATTCTTACTTATATCAAGCGCGAATTGAATCATCTGCTGTGTAGTGAACTCTTTCATCTCTGCAGATAACGTGGCTAACTGACTCGTATTTCTACTTTCTTGTGCTTCTAATTGTTTGTTTAAATTTTCATTTACTTGCGCTTGTAATGAATTACCCTGTTCAATTAATTTAATTTCTAATGACTCAATCTGTTCAGATATCTTAGCGTCTAATTTTTCACTCTGTTCGGCTAATTGTGTTTTAAACTCGCCTGACTGTTCGTTTAATTGTTTAGTTATAGTGTCATTCATTTGAGTCTGGAATGACTCATTCTGTTCAGATAATTGTGTTTTTATAGTGTCATTCATTTGAGTCTAGAATAACTCGTTCTGTTCGGATAATTGTGCATTCTGTTCAGATAATTTATTGTCTAATTTTTCACTCTGTTCCTTTAATAGTTTCTGGGTTCGTGCCGTGGCACTTTCAATGATCGCCTGAATCTCCGCTACTGTTGCCATTATCACACACACAAAATATATATCACTGAGAAAACAGGAGGATGTCATGCAAATGTCTCCCTGACACACACATATATAATTCTTGACATACATTTACTTCATTTGATCACTTCCAGTTCATTTAAACTTATTCCCTTTACTCCCGCAAATCAATCATCACTGAATGGTTTTAACTTTACTTAATGCATTTTTAACCCCGCACATATTCAGTCATAAAATTACTATCCAGATCTGATGTTAACACTGACAAATTAACAAAGTATTAATTGTCATTTAAAGCTACCAGCTTCCTAATATATTCATGAGTTTGACTTTCTAAACAAATCTAATTTTATATTTAATCAATAGGCACCCGATTTCACGTACATTACTTTACTAATTTCATCAATAAACAAAACGTGAATCGTATTTTAACTTGCAAACTCGTGATTCTACTGTATATTCCATTTTCTTGGCGGTATTTCTCTTCGCCGTATTTATGTTAACAAAATATCACTTCCGGTGATTTCAAACAGTCAAAAACAGCGAAATACCACATGTAGGGTAACAGCTTGTGGTGTATTCTTTGAATACACGGTACCTGAGAGATAATTTTTATTGCTTTTGCATGTTCTTTCTTTCCTCTTTGTCAAACACCAACAGTGATCTTCTATTTTCTCTTTGGTTCCTGTCTCTTATGCTTTTCATGAGTCTGTTCTAGATATATACCTTCTGTGACCCACCTAGCGTCATCTCGCAGCTAATCTCTGAAGCTCCTCAATTCTTCCTGGTGCTAGAGGACTTACTTATCCATTTGGCCACCAGATCCTGTTACCATCGCCAGCTATTTTCTCCTTGAGCAAGAGGACTACGTCTACTTCTTTACTCACCATGATGCGCTAGCATCGCGTACTATCAACTCCTTGAAGACCATTCATCAAGAAGAACATTTATTTTTGATAAGTTGGTTATGTTTATATGTTCTCCTTTTGTTTCCTACCCCCCACTCTTTTTCCCTTCCTTGGACCCTCCGTGCTCCGTTGAGCAGGTCTCACTTCTCAGTCGGCAGTTGACTCGATCAGTTAAGGCTCCTCTCGAGCCAGCCTCCTCAAACCAAGAGGCATACTCTCTTCTACGCCATGTTGGCAAAGTAGTTATCGTCATACGGAACTTCGCCTTCAACATGAAATCAAGATAAGTACCATCTTAAAGTTTTAACCTCATCTTCATGGTTTTAACTTTCACGTGCTTTTAACGATACTTTTATAGACAGTGTGAGATTATTTATTTTGGGGCAAAAATCATTCTTCGTGGGATTTGCCATGTTGAGCTTTTGTTCGTACAAGCCAACCTTACTAGAAAAGAGCTTTTCTTAAGCTATTTAAATGAGAAATCCTCTCGCTACGTGGGATATTATCTAATACCCGCTGTCTATAATTCACCAAGCTAGTTCCTCCGTTGGATTTACATTAGCCCCATTTTTCTACTAAGATCGTTCTGGAACCTTCCAGATCTTTTACTTTATCTGCAAGTCCTGCCGTCATGTATTTCTCACTTATTTGTGAGAATGCTATTTAAAATTGAAGAATCTTACTTCTAAATTACTACAATAGTGAATTTTCGTCCACCGCTGGAATTTTCTAAGGCGCATTTAATTGTAATTTACAACTTTCTCAAGAAATAGACTCTCGCCTACCTAGTGAAACCAGTTATCATTGCAATAACTTTCTTTCCCATAAACTTTGTGTTTCCACAGTGAACTTTTCATATATTTCAACCAACTATAGTGAAAACCAGTGCTTGCTCAACTTTTCTACCGCGTCGCGATCGTCCGTTTATATTTAAATAAGGCCATGAACATTTTTCCTCAATCCCCTATTTCTCTTTCCTAACCTCTTACTAACAATCCGTAATAAACTTTTAAATTTAGGTCTGTTTCAATAAGGTGTCACTCTATGATGTGCCCTTCCATTTTGCTTGTTTATCATTAAGTAAATTATTTGCTGTATAATTACGTGTTTTATACACGTTTCAAACTTACATTGTTTCTCCCTTCAAATCAGGGAAAACAATTCTTTCAACTCTTGTGTGAGTTATTTTTAGGTCTCACTAAATGGAAACTGCCCCATTTGGCTCGTGATTCATATCTAAAATATAGGAGGTCGAGAACCTTCCTTTTGATTATCTCTTCAGGTTTCACAGTAAGTGACCTGCCCTCTTTTGTATAATTCTCATATAGTAATTCTGTTTAAATATAAGAAGTTGTAGGAACTTCTATTTTATTTATTCTTTATGTTTTCCTTATTGTTATTTTCGAAGTTGTTATACTCTCTAGAATATTCTTTCAGAAATTTCTTATAGTACACTCCTTGTACTCAATTTAATGTTTAAACTTTAATCATTTCATTGCCTTTTTAAAATCTTACAAAGATTTTAGTACCAGGTTTAAAACCTTAAGAATTATTATTTGCCTGGAGCAATTTCTAAATGTTGTCGGAGGTCTGCGACCCCAAATTGTTAATAAGATTGAAACATATTTAATTGTTAAAGATATCAACTTCCTCTAATTTGTTAAATAAATTAAGAGTTTCTTTTTTGCTTTTTCATTTTTCTAATACAACGGGTAAGCAAGATCCTGTCCTCCTTGGCTCTCCCTACTTGATGCCATTAAACCATTAATAGGGCTTTCACCACTCGTTGCATTTGAGCAAGAACTCTTAGTAGTAACCTCACTAAAGATTCTTTTAGCCTTAATAGCTAATTCTAATTGGCCAGTAAGGCAAGTAAAGCTCGCTACGCCAGCTACCTGCTTGTGGAGATTCTCTCCGAAAACTTATGGTCAGTTTTCCAAAAAAATAAGTGTTTCTTTTTGTCTAAACTTTTAGCCGGCTCCTCGCCGAGTAAAAGTTTAGCTATTTCTAAATGCAACCATTGGCTTATTCAACAAAATTACTCCCCAGGTTATAATCTTTTATCATTTTCCTTCCTGGAAGCACTGGGTCGCTTTTCTCAGGAACTCTATAATTTCGAAAATTGGAAATACCAAACTTGATTTAAATCATTGGCATTCTTCGAATTATTTCGCAAAACGAATTTCTTTGAAAAACCTTACAATAAATTTGTTGCTCTTAGTTTTGCCAGACCTTTCCCCATAGTAGTCTTATACATGCTTGGGAGGAAATACACTACAGCCTCTCTCTTGCAAATCGCCCAAGTCTCAGCTGCGGTTCCCGTTCGCCTCGACCAAGCTCGTACCTACTTAAGGTATCAGAGAGTTAATTTCCAGTGGCAACTGCCTCTAAAGGTATTTAAAATTATATTTACAACTCTTGTGGGACTCTCCTCCTATTTTTCTATCCTTTTTCTCCAATCCAAAACCTACTTCCCTTCTTTTTTTTTAATCATCTTCCCTTGGTGGGTGGGTTATTCCTTAGCCTATAATCTACCCAGCTTGTCTATGATCCGCTAGAAAAGCCCAAAACAGCGAAACGCCCCACGATGGCTGCGCCAGCTTGTCTATGCACCCTTCAATAAAGCATGGTTTTCTCAAGATTCATCTACGGGGTCGTGATCAGTCCTGACTGCGTTATACAGCAAATTTCGCCTAAAACAACATGCTCTAATGAATAGAACGGTTCGTGACAGAGGCTATACTAGAAATAAAATGAATAACAAGTAGAATAAAAGAAATTTAATGACTGAAAATTATGTGCATAATTTTATTAGGGAGCCTCAATTCACACTATCGAGCCTCATTTCAGTCTATGGAGCCTCATTTCGGTCTATGGAGCCCCATGTCAGACTATGGAGCCTCAATTCATACTATGGAGCCTCATTTCTGGCAATGGAGCCCCATTTCAGGCTATGGAGCCTCACTTCAGAATATGGATCCCCATTTCAGACTATGGAGTCTCATTTCAGGCTATGGAGACCTATTTCAAGCTACGGAACCCCATTTCAGACTATGGAGCATCTTTCCAGACAATGGATCCCCATTTCAGACTATGGAGCCTTATTTCAAGCTATGGGGACCCATTTCAGACTATCGAGCCCCATTTCAGACTATGGAAATTCATTTCAGACTATGGAACCTCAATACAGACCACGGAGCCTCAATTCAGACTATGGAGCCTCAATTCAGACTATGGAGCCTCATTTCAAACTACGGAGACTCATTTCAGACTATGGAGCCTCAATCCAGACCATGGAGCCTCAATTCAGACTATGGAGCCCCATTTCAGACTATGGAACCTCATTTCAGACTATTGAGTCTCATTTCAGACTATTGAGACCCATTTCAGACTACGGAGCCTCATTTCAGGCTATGGGGCCCCATGTCAGACTATCGAGCCCCATTTCAGACTATGGAGACTCATTTCAGACTATGGAGCCTCAATTCAGACTATGGAGGCTAATTTAAGAATATGGAGCCTCATTTCAGGCCATGGAGCCTCATTTCAGACTATGGAGCCTCATTTCAAACTACGGGGCCTCATTTCAGACTATGGAGCCCCATATCAGGCTATGGGGCCTTATTTCAGGCTATGGAGCCCCATTTCAGACTATCGAGCCCTATTTCAGGCTATAGAGCCTCATTGTAGACTATGGAGCACCATTTTAGACTATGGTGCCCCTTTTCAGACTATGGAGCCTCATTTGAGACTATGGAGCGCCATGTCAGACTAAGGAGCCTTATTTCAGACTATGGAGCCTCATATCAGACTATGGAGCCTCTATTCAGGCTATGGAACCCAATTTCAGACTATGGAGCCTCAATTCAGACTATGGAGCCTCATTTCAGGCTATGAAGCCACAATGCAGGCTATGGAGCCCCATTTCAGACTATGGAGCCCCAATTCAGACCCTGGAGCCCCATATCAGACAATGGAGCCTCATTTCAGGCAATGGAGACCCATTTCAGACTATGGAGACTCAATTCATGCTATGGAGCTTCAATTCAGACTATGGAGCCTCATTTCAAACTATGGAGCCCCAATTCAGACTATGGAGCCCCATTTCAGACAATGGAGCCTCAATCCAGACCATGGAGCCTCAATTCAGACTATGGAGCCCCATTTCAGAATATGGAAACTCATTTCAGACTATTGGGCCTCAATTCAGGCAATTGTGCCTCATTTCAGACTATGGAGCCTCATATCATTCTATGGAGCTTCAATTCAGACTATGGAGCCTCATTTCAAACTATGGAGCCTCAATTCAGAATCTAGAGCCTCATTTCAGACTATGGAGCCTCAATTCAGACTATGGATTCTCATTTCAGACTGTGGAGACTCATTTCGGACTTTGGAGCCTCATCTCAGACTATGGGGCCTCATTTCAGACTAAGGATCCTCATTTCAGACTATGGAGCCTCATTTCATTCTATGGAGCCTCAATTCAGACAATGGAGCCTCATTTCAGACTATGGAGCCTCATTTCAGACTATGGAGCCACATTTCAGACTATAGAGCCCCATTTCAGGGTATGGAGCCTCATTTTCAACTATGGAGCTGCATTTCTGGCTATGGACCTCATTTCAGACTATGGATCCTCATTTCAGACTATGGAGCCTCAATTCAGACTATGGAGCCTCATTTCAGTCTATGGAGCCTCATTTCAGTCTGTGGAGCCCCATGTCAGACAATGGAGCCTCAATTCATACTATGGAGCCTCATTTCAGACTATGGAGCCCCATTTCAGGCTATGGAGCATCATTTCAGACTATGGAGCCCCATTTCAGACTATGGAGACTCATTTCAGGCTATGGAGCCCTATTTCAAACCATGGCGCCACGTTTCAGGCTATGGAGACTCATTCCAGACTATGGATCCCCATTTCAGACTATAGAGACTCATTTCAAGCTATGGGGCCCCATTTCAGCATATCGAGCCCCATTTCAGACTATGGAGCTTCATTTCAGACTATGGAGCATCAATACAGACCATGGAGCCTCAATTCAGACTATGGAGCCTCAATTCAGACTATGGAGCCTCATTTCAGACAACTGAGCCTCATTTCAGACTATGGAGCCCCATTTCAGACTATAGAAACTCTTTTCAGGCTATGGAGCCCCATTTCAGACTATCGAGCCCCATTTCAGACTATGGAGCCTCATTTCACACTATGGAGCACTATTTCAAACTATGGAGCCCGATTTCAGACTATGGAGCCTCATTTCAGGCTATGGATCCTCAATTCAGACTATGGAGCCTCATTTCATGCTATGGAGCCTCAATTCAGACTATGGAGCCTAATTTCAGACAATGGAGCCTCATTTCAGACTATGGAGCCACATTTCAGACTATAGAGCCAGATTTCAGTGAATGGAGCTTCATTTTAAACTATGGAGCTCCATTTCTGGCTATGGAGCCTTATTTCAGACTATGGATCTTCATTTCGGACTATGGAGCCTCATCTCAGACTATGGGGCCTCATTTCAGACTATGGATCCTCATTTCAGACTATGGAGCCTCATTTCATGCTATGCAACCTCAATTCAGACTATGGAGCCTCCTTTCAGACTATGGGGCCTCATTTCAGACTATGGAGCCACATTTCAGGCTATAGAGCCCCATTTCAGGGTATGGAGCCTAATTTTAAACTATGGAGTTCCATTTCTGGCTATGGAGCCTCATTCCAGACTATGGATCCTCATTTCTGACTATGGAGCCTCATTTCAGACTATGGGGCCACATTTCAGACTATCGAGCCCCATTTCAGACTATGGAGCGCGATTTCAGACTATGGAACCTCATTTCAGGCTATGGATCCTCAGACAATGGAGCCTCATTTCATGCTATGGAGCCTCATTTCAGACTATGGATCCTCAATACAGACCATGGCGCCTCAATTCAGGCTATGGAGCCTCAATTCAGACCATGGTGCCTCATTTCAGACTACGGAGCCTCATTTCAGACTATGGATCCTCAATACAGACCATGGCGCCTCAATTCAGGCTATGGAGCCTCAATTCGGACTATGGAGCCTCATTTCAGACTACGGATCCTCATTTCAGACTATGGAGCCTCAATTCAGACCATGGAGCCTCAATTCAGGCTATGGAGCCCCATTTCGGACTGTGGAGCCTCATTTCAGACTATGGAGCCTCATTTCAGGCAATGGATCCTCATTTCAGACTATGGAACCTCATTTCATGCTATGGAGCCTCAATTCAGACTGTGGAGCCTCATTTCACTATTTGGAGCCTCATTTCAGGCTATGGAGCCTCATTTCAGACTATGGAGTCATATTTCAGAATATGGAGCCCAATTTCTAGCTATGGAACCCGATTTGAGACTACGGAGACTCATTTCAGGCTACGGAGCCCCATCTCAGACCAATTAGCCTCATTTCAGACTATGGAGCCTCATTTCAGGCTATGGAGTCTCATTTCAGACTATGGAGCACTATTTCATACTATGGAGCCCCATTTCATGCTATGGATATTCATTTCTGGCTTTGGAGCCCCATTTCAGTCTATGGAGCCTCAATTCAAAATATGGAGCCTCATTTCAGGCTCTGGAGCCTCAATTCAGGCTATGGAGCCCCATTTCAGACCACGGAGCCCCATATCAGATTATGGAGCCTCAATTCTGGCAATTGAGCCCCATTTCAGAATATGGAGCCTCATTTCAAGCAATGGAGCCCCATTCCAAGCTATGCAGCCTCAATTCAGACTATGGAGCCTCATTTCAGGCTATGGAGCCTCATTTCAGACTATGGAGCCACAATTCACACTATGGAGCCTCACCTCAGACTATGGAGCTTCAATTCAGATAATAAAAAAAAAACCCCTGGCACTATCCAGCCCATGACGGGCTCCAGACTATGGAGCGTCATTTCGGATTATGGAGCCTCATTTCAGACTATGGGGGCATCATTTCAGGCTATGGAGCCTCTTTTCATGCTATGGAGCCTCAATTCAGACCATGGAGCTTCATTCCAGACAATGGAGCCACATTTCAGACTATAGAGCCCCATTTCAAGGTATGGAGCCCCATTTCAGACTATGGAGCCTCAATTTAGACTATGGAGCCTCATTTCACACTATGGAGTCTCTATTCAGGCTATGGAACCCAATTTCAGACTATGGAGACTCATTTATGGCTATGGAGCCCCATTTCAGACTATGGAGCCTCAATCCAGACTATGGAGCCTCAATTCTGACTATGGAGCCTCATTTCAAACTATGGAGCTTCATTTCAGGCTATGGAGCCTCATTTCAGACTATGGAGCCTCATTTCAGGCTTTGGAGCCCCATATCAGTCTATGGAGCCTGAATCCAGACTATGGAGCCCCATGTCATACTATGGAGCCTCAATTTAGACTGTGGAGCCTCATTTCAGGTTATGGAACCTCTATTCAGGCTATGGAACCCAATTTCAGACTATGGAGCCTCAATTCAGACTATGGAGCCTCATTTCAGGCTATGAAGCCACAATGCAGGCTGTGGAGCCCCATTTGAGACTATGGAGCCCCAATACAGACCCTGGAGCCCCATATCAGACAATGGAGCCTCATTTCAGGCAATGGAGACCCATTTCAGACTATGGAGACTCAATTCAGACTATGGAGCCCCATTTCAGACAATGGACCCTCATTTGAAACTATGGAATCTCAATTCAGACTATGGAGCCCCATTTCAGACTATGGAGCCTCAATCTAGACCATGGAGCCTCAATTCAGACTATGGAACCTCATTTCCGACTATTGAGCCTCAATTCAGGCAATTGTGCACTATTTCAGACTATGGAGCCTCATTTCTAGCAATGGAGCCCCACTTCAAGCTATGGAGCCTCATGTTAGTCTATGCAGCCTTAATTCAGACTACGTAGCCTCATTTCAGTCTATGGAGCCTCATTTCATGCTATGGAGTTTCAATTCAGACTATGGAGACTCATTTCAAACTATGGAGCCTCAATTCAGAATCTAGAGCCTCATTTCAGACTATGGAGCCTCAATTCAGAATATGGATTCTCATTTCAGACTGTGGAGCATCATTTCGGACTATGGAGCATCATCTCAGAATATGGGGCCTCATTTCACACTATGGAGCCTCATTTCAGACTATGGAGCCACATTTCAGGCTATTGAGCCCCATTTCAGGGTATGGAGCCTCATTTTAAACTATGGAGCTGCATTTCTGGCTATGGAGCCTCATTTCAGACTATGGATCCTCATTTCAGACTATGGAGCCTCAATTCAGACTATTGAGCCTTATTTCAGTCTATGGAGCCTCACTTCAATCTATGGAGCTCCATGTCAAGCTATGGAGCCTCAATTCATACTACGGAGCCTCATTTCAGACTATGGAGCCCCATTTCAGGCTATGGAGCCCCATTTCAGACTATGGAGCCCCAATTCAGACCCTGGAGCCCCATATCAGACAATGGAGCCTCATTTCAGGCAATGGAGACCCTTTTCAGACTATGGAGATTCAATTCATGCTATGGAGATTCAATTCATGCTATGGAGATTCAATTCTGACTATGGAGCCTCAATTCAGACTATTGAGCCCCATTTCAGACTATGGAGCCTCAATCCAGGCCATGGAGCCTCAATTCAGACTATGGAGCCCCATTTGAGACTATGGAGCCCCAATTCAGACCTTGGAGCCCCATATCAGACAATGGAGCCTCATTTCAGGCAATGGAGACCCATTTCAAACTATGGAGCTTCAATTCAGACTATGGAGCCTCATTTCAAACTATGGAGCCTCAATTCAGAATCTAGAGCCTCATTTCAGACTATGGAGCCTCAATTCAGACTATGGATTCTCATTTCAGACTATGGAGACTCATTTCGGACTTTGGAGCCTCATCTCAGACTATGGGGCCTCATTTCAGACTATGGATCCTCATTTCAGACTATGGAGCCTCATTTCATTCTATGGAGCCTCAATTCAGACAATGGAGCCTCATTTCAGACTATGGAGCCTCATTTCAGACTATGGAGCCACATTTCAGACTCTAGAGCCCCATTTCAGGGTATGGAGCCTCATTTTAAACTATGGAGCTGCATTTCTGGCTATGGACCTCATTTCAGACTATGGATCCTCATTTCAGACTATGGAGCCTCAATTCAGACTATGGAGCCTCATTTCAGTCTATGGAGCCTCATTTCAGTCTGTGGAGCCCCATGTCAGACTATGGAGCCTCAATTCATACTATGGAGCCTCATTTCAGACTATGGAGCCCCATTTCAGGCTATGGAGCATCATTTCAGACTATGGAGCCCCATTTCAGACTATGGAGTCTCATTTCAGGCTATGGAGCCCTATTTCAAACTATGGCGCCACATTTCAGGCTATGGAGACTCATTCCAGACTATGGATCCCCATTTCAGACTATAGAGACTCATTTCAAGCTATGGGGCCCCATTTCAGCATATCGAGCCCCATTTCAGACTATGGAGCTTCATTTCAGACTATGGAGCATCAATACAGACCATGGAGCCTCAATTCAGACTATGGAGCCTCAATTCAGACAATGGAGCCTCATTTCAGACAACTGAGCCTCATTTCAGACTATGGAGCCCCATTTCAGACTATAGAAACTCTTTTCAGGCTATGGAGCCCCATTTCAGACTATCGAGCCCCATTTCAGACTATGGAGCCTCATTTCACACTATGGAGCACTATTTCAAACTATGGAGCCAGATTTCAGACTATAGAGCCAGATTTCAGTGTATGGAGCTTCATTTTAAACTATGGAGCTCCATTTCTGGCTATGGAGCCTTATTTCAGACTATGGATCTTCATTTCGGACTATGGAGCCTCATCTCAGACTATGGGGCCTCATTTCAGACTATGGATCCTCATTTCAGACTATGGAGCCTCATTTCATGCTATGCAACCTCAATTCAGACTATGGAGCCTCCTTCCAGACTATGGGGCCTCATTTCAGACTATGGAGCCACATTTCAGGCTATAGAGCCCCATTTCAGGGTATGGAGCCTAATTTTAAACTATGGAGTTCCATTTCTGGCTATGGAGCCTCATTCCAGACTATGGATCCTCATTTCTGACTGTGGAGCCTCATTTCAGACTATGGGGCCACATTTCAGACTATCGAGCTCCATTTCAGACTATGGAGCGCGATTTCAGACTATGGAACCTCATTTCAGGCTATGGATCCTCAGACAATGGAGCCTCATTTCATGCTATGGAGCCTCATTTCAGACTATGGATCCTCAATACAGACCATGCCGCCTCAATTCAGGCTATGGAGCCTCAATTCAGACCATGGTGCCTCATTTCAGACTACGGAGCCTCATTTCAGACTATGGATCCTCAATACAGACCATGGCGCCTCAATTCAGGCTATGGAGCCTCAATTCGGACTATGGAGCCTCATTTCAGACTACGGATCCTCATTTCAGACTATGGAGCCTCAATTCAGACCATGGAGCCTCAATTCAGGCTATGGAGCCCCATTTCGGACTGTGGAGCCTCATTTCAGACTATGGAGCCTCATTTCAGGCAATGGATCCTCATTTCAGACTATGGAACCTCATTTCATGCTATGGAGCCTCAATTCAGACTATGGAGCCTCATTTCACTATTTGGAGCCCCATTTCATGCTATGGATATTCATTTCTGGCTTTGGAGCCCCATTTCAGTCTATGGAGCCTCAATTCAAAATATGGAGCCTCATTTCAGGCTCTGGAGCCTCAATTCTGGCAATTGAGCCCCATTTCAGAATATGGAGCCTCATTTCAAGCAATGGAGCCCCATTCCAAGCTATGCAGCCTCAATTCAGACTATGGAGCCTCATTTCAGGCTATGGAGCCTCATTTCAGACTATGGAGCCACAATTCACACTATGGAGCCTCACCTCAGACTATGGAGCTTCAATTCAGATAATAAAAAAAAAAAAAAAAAAAAAAAACCCTGGCACTATCCAGCCCATGACGGGCTCCAGACTATGGAGCGTCATTTCGGATTATGGAGCCTCATTTCAGACTATGGGGGCATCATTTCAGGCTATGGAGCCTCTTTTCATGCTATGGAGCCTCAATTCAGACCATGGAGCTTCATTCCAGACAATGGAGCCACATTTCAGACTATAGAGCCCCATTTCAAGGTATGGAGCCCCATTTCAGACTATGGAGCCTCAATTTAGACTATGGAGCCTCATTTCACACTATGGAGTCTCTATTCAGGCAATGGAACCCAATTTCAGACTATGGAGACTCATTTATGGCTATGGAGCCCCATTTCAGACTATGGAGCCTCAATCCAGACTATGGAGCCTCAATTCTGACTATGGAGCCTCATTTCAAACTATGGAGCTTCATTTCAGGCTATGGAGCCTCATTTCAGACTATGGAGCCTCATTTCAGGCTTTGGAGCCCCATATCAGTCTATGGAGCCTGAATCCAGACTATGGAGCCCCATGTCATACTATCGAGCCTCAATTTAGACTGTGGAGCCTCATTTCAGGTTATGGAACCTCTATTCAGGCTATGGAACCCAATTTCAGACTATGGAGCCTCAATTCAGACTATGGAGCCTCATTTCAGGCTATGAAGCCACAATGCAGGCTGTGGAGCCCCATTTGAGACTATGGAGCCCCAATTCAGACCCTGGAGCCCCATATCAGACAATGGAGCCTCATTTCAGGCAATGGAGACCCATTTCAGACTATGGAGACTCAATTCAGACTATGGAGCCCCATTTCAGACAATGGACCCTCATTTGAAACTATGGAATCTCAATTCAGACTATGGAGCCCCATTTCAGACTATGGAGCCTCAATCCAGACCATGGAGCCTCAATTCAGACTATGGAACCTCATTTCCGACTATTGAGCCTCAATTCAGGCAATTGTGCACTATTTCAGACTATGGAGCCTCATTTCTAGCAATGGAGCCCCACTTCAAGCTATGGAGCCTCATGTTAGTCTATGCAGCCTTAATTCAGACTACGTAGCCTCATTTCAGACTATGGAGCCTCATTTCATGCTATGGAGTTTCAATTCAGACTATGGAGACTCATTTCAAACTATGGAGCCTCAATTCAGAATCTAGAGCCTCATTTCAGACTATGGAGCCTCAATTCAGAATATGGATTCTCATTTCAGACTGTGGAGCATCATTTCGGGACTATGGAGCATCATCTCAGAATATGGGGCCTCATTTCACACTATGGAGCCTCATTTCAGACTATGGAGCCACATTTCAGGCTATTGAGCCCCATTTCAGGGTATGGAGCCTCATTTTAAACTATGGAGCTGCATTTCTGGCTATGGAGCCTCATTTCAGACTATGGATCCTCATTTCAGACTATGGAGCCTCAATTCAGACTATTGAGCGTTATTTCAGTCTATGGAGCCTCACTTCAATCTATTGAGCTCCATGTCAGGCTATGGAGCCTCAATTCATACTACGGAGCCTCATTTCAGACTATGGAGCCCCATTTCAGGCTATGGAGCCCCACCATTTCAGACTATGGAGCCCCAATTCAGACCCTGGAGCCCCATATCAGACAATGGAGCCTCATTTCAGGCAATGGAGACCCATTTCAGACTATGGAGATTCAATTCATGCTATGGAGATTCAATTCTGACTATGGAGCCTCAATTCAGACTATTGAGCCCCATTTCAGACTATGGAGCCTCAATCCAGGCCATGGAGCCTCAATTCAGACTATGGAGCCCCATTTGAGACTATGGAGCCCCAATTCAGACCCTGGAGCCCCATATCAGACAATGGAGCCTCATTTCAAGCAATGGAGACCCATTTCAGACTATGGAGCTTCAATTCAGACTATGGAGCCTCATTTCAAACTATGGAGCCTCAATTCAGAATCTAGAGCCTCATTTCAGACTATGGAGCCTCAATTCAGACTATGGATTCTCATTTCAGACTGTGGAGACTCATTTCGGACTTTGGAGCCTCATCTCAGACTATGGGGCCTCATTTCAGACTATGGATCCTCATTTCAGACTATGGAGCCTCATTTCATTCTATGGAGCCTCAATTCAGACAATGGAGCCTCATTTCAGACTATGGAGCCTCATTTCAGACTATGGAGCCACATTTCAGATTCTAGAGCCCCATTTCAGGGTATGGAGCCTCATTTTAAACTATGGAGCTGCATTTCTGGCTATGGACCTCATTTCAGACTATGGATCCTCATTTCAGACTATGGAGCCTCAATTCAGACTATGGAGCCTCATTTCAGTCTATGGAGCCTCATTTCAGTCTGTGGAGCCCCATGTCAGACTATGGAGCCTCAATTCATACTATGGAGCCTCATTTCAGACTATGGAGCCCCATTTCAGGCTATGGAGCATCATTTCAGACTATGGAGCCCCATTTCAGACTATGGAGTCTCATTTCAGGCTATGGAGCCCTATTTCAAACTATGGCGCCACATTTCAGGCTATGGAGACTCATTCCAGACTATGGATCCCCATTTCAGACTATAGAGACTCATTTCAAGCTATGGGGCCCCATTTCAGCATATCGAGCCCCATTTCAGACTATGGAGCTTCATTTCAGACTATGGAGCATCAATAAAGACCATGGAGCCTCAATTCAGACTATGGAGCCTCAATTCAGACTATGGAGCCTCATTTCAGACAACTGAGCCTCATTTCAGACTATGGAGCCCCATTTCAGACTATAGAAACTCTTTTCAGGCTATGGAGCCCAATTTCAGACTATCGAGCCCCATTTCAGACTATGGAGCCTCATTTCACACTATGGAGCACTATTTCAAACTATGGAGCCAGAATTCAGACTATGGAGACTCATTTCAGACTATGGAGCCCTATTTCAAGCTATGGAGACCGATTTCAGACTATGGAGCCTCATTTCAGGCTATGGATCCTCATTTCAGACTATGGAGCCTCATTTCATGCTATGGAGCCTCAATTCAGACTATGGAGCCTAATTTCAGACAATGGAGCCTCATTTCAGACTATGGAGCCACATTTCAGACTATAGAGCCCCATTTCAGTGTATGGAGCCTCATTTTAAACTATGGAGCTCCATTTCTGGCTATGGGGCCTTATTTCAGACTATGGATCTTCATTTCGGACTATGGAGCCTCATCTCAGACTATGGGGCCTCATTTCAGACTATGGATCCTCATTTCAGACTATGGAGCCTCATTTCATGCTATGCAACCTCAATTCAGACTATGGAGCCTCCTTTCAGACTACGGGGCCTCATTTCAGACTATGGAGTCTCTATTCAGGCTATGGAACCCAATTTCAGACTATGGAGACTCATTTATGGCTATGGAGCCCCATTTCAGACTATGGAGCCTCAATCCAGACTATGGAGCCTCAATTCTGACTATGGAGCCTCATTTCAAACTATGGAGCTTCATTTCAGGCTATGGAGCCTCATTTCAGACTATGGAGCCTCATTTCAGGCTTTGGAGCCCCATATCAGTCTATGGAGCCTGAATCCAGACTATGGAGCCCCATGTCATACTATGGAGCCTCAATTTAGACTGTGGAGCCTCATTTCAGGTTATGGAACCTCTATTCAGGCTATGGAACCCAATTTCAGACTATGGAGCCTCAATTCAGACTATGGAGCCTCATTTCAGGCTATGAAGCCACAATGCAGGCTGTGGAGCCCCATTTGAGACTATGGAGCCCCAATTCAGACCCTGGAGCCCCATATCAGACAATGGAGCCTCATTTCAGGCAATGGAGGCCCATTTCAGACTATGGAGACTCAATTCAGACTATGGAGCCCCATTTCAGACAATGGACCCTCATTTGAAACTATGGAATCTCAATTCAGACTATGGAGCCCCATTTCAGACTATGGAGCCTCAATCCAGACCATGGAGCCTCAATTCAGACTATGGAACCTCATTTCCGACTATTGAGCCTCAATTCAGGCAATTGTGCACTATTTCAGACTATGGAGCCTCATTTCTAGCAATGGAGCCCCACTTCAAGCTATGGAGCCTCATGTTAGTCTATGCAGCCTTAATTCAGACTACGTAGCCTCATTTCAGACTATGGAGCCTCATTTCATGCTATGGAGTTTCAATTCAGACTATG
The DNA here is from genome assembly GCA_946902985.2 of Meconema thalassinum. Lineage (NCBI taxonomy): Eukaryota > Metazoa > Arthropoda > Insecta > Orthoptera > Tettigoniidae > Meconema > Meconema thalassinum. Next base: position 1,885,340,924 of record OX336388.2, read on the forward strand.
GAGACTCATTTCAAACTATGGAGCCTCAATTCAGAATCTAGAGCCTCATTTCAGACTATGGAGCCTCAATTCAGAATATGGATTCTCATTTCAGACTGTGGAGCATCATTTCGGACTATGGAGCATCATCTCAGAATATGGGGCCTCATTTCACACTATGGAGCCTCATTTCAGACTATGGAGCCACATTTCAGGCTATTGAGCCCCATTTCAGGGTATGGAGCCTCATTTTAAACTATGGAGCTGCATTTCTGGCTATGGAGCCTCATTTCAGACTATGGATCCTCATTTCAGACTATGGAGCCTCAATTCAGACTATTGAGCGTTATTTCAGTCTATGGAGCCTCACTTCAATCTATGGAGCTCCATGTCAGGCTATGGAGCCTCAATTCATACTACGGAGCCTCATTTCAGACTATGGAGCCCCATTTCAGGCTATGGAGCCCCATTTCAGACTATGGAGCCCCAATTCAGACCCTGGAGCCCCATATCAGACAATGGAGCCTCATTTCAGGCAATGGAGACCCATTTCAGACTATGGAGATTCAATTCATGCTATGGAGATTCAATTCTGACTATGGAGCCTCAATTCAGACTATTGAGCCCCATTTCAGACTATGGAGCCTCAATCCAGGCCATGGAGCCTCAATTCAGACTATGGAGCCCCATTTGAGACTATGGAGCCCCAATTCAGACCCTGGAGCCCCATATCAGACAATGGAGCCTCATTTCAGGCAATGGAGACCCATTTCAGACTATGGAGCTTCAATTCAGACTATGGAGCCTCATTTCAAACTATGGAGCCTCAATTCAGAATCTAGAGCCTCATTTCAGACTATGGAGCCTCAATTCAGACTATGGATTCTCATTTCAGACTGTGGAGACTCATTTCGGACTTTGGAGCCTCATCTCAGACTATGGGGCCTCATTTCAGACTATGGATCCTCATTTCAGACTATGGAGCCTCATTTCATTCTATGGAGCCTCAATTCAGACAATGGAGCCTCATTTCAGACTATGGAGCCTCATTTCAGACTATGGAGCCACATTTCAGATTCTAGAGCCCCATTTCAGGGTATGGAGCCTCATTTTAAACTATGGAGCTGCATTTCTGGCTATGGACCTCATTTCAGACTATGGATCCTCATTTCAGACTATGGAGCCTCAATTCAGACTATGGAGCCTCATTTCAGTCTACGGAGCCTCATTTCAGTCTGTGGAGCCCCATGTCAGACTATGGAGCCTCAATTCATACTATGGAGCCTCATTTCAGACTATGGAGCCCCATTTCAGGCTATGGAGCATCATTTCAGACTATGGAGCCCCATTTCAGACTATGGAGTCTCATTTCAGGCTATGGAGCCCTATTTCAAACTATGGCGCCACATTTCAGGCTATGGAGACTCATTCCAGACTATGGATCCCCATTTCAGACTATAGAGACTCATTTCAAGCTATGGGGCCCCATTTCAGCATATCGAGCCCCATTTCAGACTATGGAGCTTCATTTCAGACTATGGAGCATCAATAAAGACCATGGAGCCTCAATTCAGACTATGGAGCCTCAATTCAGACTATGGAGCCTCATTTCAGACAACTGAGCCTCATTTCAGACTATGGAGCCCCATTTCAGACTATAGAAACTCTTTTCAGGCTATGGAGCCCAATTTCAGACTATCGAGCCCCATTTCAGACTATGGAGCCTCATTTCACACTATGGAGCACTATTTCAAACTATGGAGCCAGAATTCAGACTATGGAGACTCATTTCAGACTATGGAGCCCTATTTCAAGCTATGGAGCCCGATTTCAGACTATGGAGCCTCATTTCAGGCTATGGATCCTCATTTCAGACTATGGAGCCTCATTTCATGCTATGGAGCCTCAATTCAGACTATGGAGCCTAATTTCAGACAATGGAGCCTCATTTCAGACTATGGAGCCACATTTCAGACTATAGAGCCCCATTTCAGTGTATGGAGCCTCATTTTAAACTATGGAGCTCCATTTCTGGCTATGGGGCCTTATTTCAGACTATGGATCTTCATTTCGGACTATGGAGCCTCATCTCAGACTATGGGGCCTCATTTCAGACTATGGATCCTCATTTCAGACTATGGAGCCTCATTTCATGCTATGCAACCTCAATTCAGACTATGGAGCCTCCTTTCAGACTACGGGGCCTCATTTCAGACTATGGAGCCACATTTCAGGCTATAGAGCCCCATTTCAGGGTATGGAGCCTAATTTTAAACTATGGAGTTCCATTTCTGGCTATGGAGCCTCATTCCAGACTATGGATCCTCATTTCTGACTATGGAGCCTCATATCAGACTATGGGGCCACATTTCAGACTATCGAGCCCCATTTCAGACTATGGAGCCTCATTTCAGACTATGGAGATCTATTTCAAACTATGGAGCCCTATTTCAGACTATGGAGTCTCATTTCAAACTATGGAGGCCTATTTCAAGCTATGGAGCGCGATTTCAGACTATGGAACCTCATTTCAGGCTATGGATCCTCAGACAATGGAGCCTCATTTCATGCTATGGAGCCTCAATTCAGACTATGGAGCCTCAATTACGGAGCCTCATTTCAGACTATGGATCCTCAATACAGACCATGGAGGCTCAATTCAGGCTATGGAGCCTCAATTCGGACTATGGAGCCTCATTTCAGACTACGGAGCCTCATTTCAGACTATGGGACCTCAATTCAGACCATGGAGCCTCAATTCAGGCTATGGAGCCCCATTTCGGACTGTGGAGCCTCATTTCAGACTATGGAGCCTCATTTCAGGCAATGGATCCTCATTTCAGACTATGGAACCTCATTTCATGCTATGGAGCCTCAATTCAGACTATGGAGCCTCATTTCAGGCTATGGAGCCTCATTTCAGAATATGGAGCCCAATTTCTATCTATGGAACCCGATTTCAGACTTCGGAGACTCATTTCAGGCTACGGAGCCCCATCTCAGACCATTTAGCCTCATTTCAGACTATGGAGCCTCATTTCAGGCTATGGAGTCTCGTTTCAGACTATGGAGCACTATTTCATACTATGGAGCCCCATTTCATGCTATGGATACTCATTTCTGGCTTTGGAGCCCCATTTCAGTCTGTTGTTTGTTGTTTGAGTCTTCAGTCTTTTGACTGGTTTGATGCAGCTCTCCATGCCTCCCTGTCCTGAGCTAATCGTTTCATCTCTACATAGCTCCGACACCCTACATCGGAGGCAATCTGTTTAACATATTCTAACCTTGGTCTACCCCTACAGTTTTTGTCCTCGACCCTTCCTTCCATAACTAAGCTTGCTATTCCTGGGTGTCTTAGTATGTGTCCTACTAACCTATCTCTTCTCTTCATTAACAGTCGCCAGAAACATCTCTCCTCTCCCACTCGTCTTAATACCTCTTTGTTTGTAACCCTATCTACCCATCTGATCTTCATCATTCTCCTGTAACACCACATTTCCAATGCTTCAATTCTCCTCTTTTCTGCTGCACCAATAGTCCAAGTTTCACTTCCATAGAGCGCCACGCTCCAGACAAAGGCTTTCAAAAATGACTTCCTAATACCTAAATCTATATTCGATGTCAGCAGATTCCTTTTTTGTAGAAATGCTTTCTTTGCCTGAGCCAACCTACTTTTAATATCCTCTTTGCTTCGTCCATCACTGGTTATTCTGCTTCCTAAGTAACAGAAGTCTCCTACTTCCTTCAGCTTTTCACCTGCCAATTTGATCTCCATAGAGGTTTCCGATTTATTTCGGCTGCATTCCAGTATTTTTGTTTTACATTTATTTATTTTCATCATGAATTCTTTCCGTAAGACGGAGTCCATACCATTCAAAAACTCATTCAAATCCTCAGGCTTGTCGGCCAAGATGACGATGTCATCAGCAAATCTCAGAGTTGAAATTATTTCTCCTTGAATCTTCACTCCCACTTTAAATTTTTCTCTAATTTCCTTCATTGCTTGTTCAATGTAAAGATTGAAAAGTATGGGTGATAAGTTGCAGCCTTGCCTTACACCTTTCTGAATACCAGCTTCTCTCTCATGTCCTTCAACTCGAATGACTGCTGTCTGGTTTCTGTACAGATTGTATATCACCCTCCTATCCCTGTACTTTATTCCAATTGATTTCAAAATGTCAAACAATTTAGTCCATTCAACGTTATCAAAAGCCTTTTCTAAGTCTACAAAAGCCATGAATGTTCTCTTATCTTTCCTTATTCTACCTTCTAAAATCAGCCTAAGACTTAGTACAGCTTCCCTTGTTCCTACATTTCTCCTGAAACCAAACTGGTCTTCACCCAACTCCGTTTCTATCTGGCTTTCAATCCTCTTGTAAATTATTCTAGACAGGATCTTTGAAGCATGAGTAATCAAGCTGATTGTACGGTAATCTTCACATCTGTCAGCTCCCACTTTCTTTGGTATAGCGATGATTACATTCTTCTTGAAATCAGGGGGTACCTCACCTGTCTCATAAATCCTACACACCAAGTGAAATAACCTGATCAGACCTTCATCTCCTATGCAGCGTAGCAACTCAATCGGTAAATCATCTATGCCTGGTGCTTTGTTCCTGCTTAAGTCTTCCAAAGCTCTATCAAATTCTGATCTCAATATTAAATCTCCTTTCGCATCCTCATCAATTTCCTCCTCCCTTTCCATTACATGATTCTCAATCTCCTTTTCCTTATACAAACTCTCTATGTAAGCTTTCCATCTCTCAACCTTTTCTTCCCTATCTGTTAGAGGCTTTCCATTTGTGTCCTTAATATTACAGCACTTAGTCTTCTTTTCCCCAAAAGTATTCTTAATCCTTCGATAAGCTGTGTCTACTTTTCCTAATTTCAGACAATTTTCTATACCTGCACATTTCTATTTCAACCATTCTTCTTTCGCTTCCTTGCACTTCTTGTTAACCTCACTTCTCAGACGTCTGTATTCTGCTTTCCCCTTTTCATCTCTTACATTCTTGTGTTTCCGCCTTTCATCCATCAATTCTAGTATATCCTGAGTGATCCACGGTTTTCTACCTATTCTTTCTTTCCTACCAATGTTTTCTTCTGCGGATTTTGTTATTTCATTCTTCAAAAGTGCCCATTTGTCTGCAATTGAAGTTTGTTTGGGGTTTTTCATTAGTCCTTCCTTTATACTCTTCTTGAATCTTTCGTTTACATCCTTCTCTTTCAGTCTGTCTATTGCCCACCTTTTTGGCTTTTGACTTTTCTTCAGTTTCTTCAACTTCAATCTGCATTTCATTACAACCAGATTGTGGTCAGAGTTTATGTCAGCACCAGGATATGTTTTACAATCCAAAATCTGGTTTCGAAACCTCTGCTTGACCATAATGAAGTCTATTTGA